>CAAKHD010003769.1:2500-14895 GCA_901007705.1 Fistularia tabacaria
AGGAATATAACTTAACATTTGAACACAACACAACACACATTTACCACTTAATAGATTAATTTTGCATCAATCTTGAATGTCACTGAAATAGAGAAACAGCAGAATTAAAGCAATAAGCCGAGAAAGGAGGAGGAAAACGGAAAGCAGGGGGTGCAGGACAGCTTATGAGAAGGGAAAACAATGCCTTATTTCATAAATAACATCATGTTTGCCACTGATAAAGCAATTCATATTCTGTATCCCAACAAATGTGCCTCCCAAATCTAATAAACCTCAGTAACCTTTCATCAATCTGTTTTTTTGTTTGTTTGTTTTTTTTTGTCTTTTATCCCTTCAATCTTTGCTCTCTGTATTTCTGACACCCACTCCACCCCTCCCTTCCAGATCCATGGTAAAGCTTTATTGTCTTGATAAGTTGTGGCCGCCAGGATTTTTGTCAAGCACAATTCACTTTTGTTATGATGGTAGTTTGAGATTAGTAGGTATCATCTCCATACCAGACAGATCATATAAGGTCTCAAAAATATCATTTTCCCAGTTTGTTGATCACAGATGCAATCTCCTGTTTCATTCTTGACAACGTTATTCGATAGAAAACTTGAAACAAGGTGACTGCTTGTGTCTTCGTATCAAAAGCAGACATCGTGAAGAGTTCGGAGTAAAGTTCGGCACTCAGACAAATACAGTTAAAAATCTAATCTGGGTAAGATAAGGCTTTTTTTTGCTTTGGTGTTGATAAACTAGATGAAACTTAGGTGCAGGATTTTGACCCTTCAGAATCCTGACATTTTTATGGACTTTTATAGGGGCTGGATCTTTAAATGCTTATTTTTGAAATTATTATGTTATTTCTTCACATACCTATTCTTATCATCCGATTTCCTTTTCTGGGATTACTTTTTCTTTTTTTCCCTGCTAGGCTTTATTTTTACGCCTGTTTCCCTTGAGATGAGTAAACACATAAGATTGAGTTATTTGGGATTTTGATTTACCTCCTGCTGCCTCAAGTGAGAAGAATGTCTGCTTTGTCAATATCTTCGAGAAAGGCAGGGCCCAACCCTCCTTAAATATTGACAGAGGTAATAGAGCCTTAAGTTAACTTAACTATTTGAAAGCGGCACACCAGTAGCAGCAGAGCTGCCATGTAAGCCACTAATCAGAACATCATGAGAAACTCGGGGGATTCGCTGTCTTGCCCAAGATATTTGGACATGCAGACAGGAGAATTGGACTGCCAACCATCTGAGGGATGTCCACTCTATCAACTTAGCCACAGCCACCCCTATTATTCATTAATTCCATCTATTATCTACTGCTTATCTTGCACTCAGGGTTGCAAGGATCCTTTTGCCTATCCCGGCTTCCACACCTATTATTATCGCTTTTTATTGTTATTGTTTTTATTTACTGTTTTAATTCCTTTTCATATCCACAGTGACCTGAAGCTTGAAAAGAAGTGCTTCCCTAATTTCTCATAAACACACATACACACACACACACACACACACACACAGGCACCCTCCTTTTTCCTATGCATACCTACTCGCTGTCTTTACTCCATCCCCCTGGACTGAAAAAAATGTTTTCTCATGTTTTGCCTTGCCCCCAACACCCCGCCCCCCACCTGCATGCTCCAACCCCTTTTCTCCTAAGTCCAATTATTTAGTGAGTGAGGGATGCAATCTTCCCTCCCTTGTTGCTGCTCAAGTGCCCATTAGATGGAATGCGCTCCATCTTCCTAATGAACTGATCATGTTAAATGAGTTGAAAACTCTCTGGCTTTACTCATACGCCTGGAAAATGGTCAGCAGGTAGGGATGAAGGGGATTCAGGGGGCAAAAGCCGTATTGCGTCTGAGTAGAGGAGGAGAAGCTTTTAAAAATATTATTATATATATATATGCAGCTTCCAACTCTGTCAACGTTCCTTGGGTTTTACCAAATGAACTAAACTTTTTTTTTTGTATCCAATTATCATGAAATATAATTAAGGCTATTTAGTTGCCTCTATGACAAATAATACCCCCTAACTTTGACATATTCTAGCCTATCTTACTAAGTATTTACATGACAGAGATACAATGCATTTGTTTGTTTCCATTGTTGCCTGTTCAGTACACAACTCCACTCGCCCTCTACAGTTTCAAGAAGCAGCCCAACACTTGTGACATCAGCCAATGTTTAGGCCCACACACGCTCCCTTGTATTACTGTCATTTCTGTTTACAGTCTCTCTCCCACAAGCCCATGAACACTGCTCAAAACATCTTGCTTGTCAGCTCTCAGTTTTGTTGTGTGTGTGTGTGTGTGTGTGTGTGTGTGTGTGTGTGTGTGTGTGTGTGTGAGAGATACATTTTTCTTAGAAGAAAAATATAGTTAAACAACTGCTAATCTAGAAATGCTTGAAGAATTTGAAAATATGTAACAACATGAGTAATCGATTCCTGGATGACCTTTGACCTGTATTTAAGTGAAGATAATATCAGCTGGACATATATTTATTCCTGTGAATGTCATTTCGTAAGTAAACACTAAAAACCGAACGGTCCTTTGTGTCCTGGAAACGTTTATTTGAAGTGTAATTTGCATGTCCGTTGTTACATATTAACAGTCACATTTGTCCCTGAATTCCCCTTTATTATGTACGTGATGCACGTTATGTACGTGAGTATGTGTGAAGGGGGAGGAAGAAATAAAACAAAAAAATTACAGAATACTTTTTTACCACCTCTTTGGTGAACTATACTGTATAAGTGTTGAACAGCAAGATGTCTTGTCACTGTGTTGTCAGACTTCTCTGAAAAAGGAAACAGCCACGTTTAACAAACTACATGCTTCTGCTGTTTTACCCAGAGGATTACTCATGCCATATTTGTAGTGGTGGCATTTGCAGATACTGCCCAATATCCAACAGGAACTACAAATGAAATATGGATGAATGGTCCGGTCATCTGCATCCCGGCTGGATTATTATGTATTGAAAGCATTAGATGTTAATTCACATTATGCTGTCCAATCGAACACTAAAACTCTGCTGATGGAAGAACTTTAGTTTAGTGCATGAGAGACAACATGAATCCAAAGGAGGTGATCGATGACGAGAGTTTGAATTGCGGTCACACCTGAAAATGGATATGAAAATGTCAATGAATAGTGTCACAGAATGAGGGGAGAAGTGAGAGACGATGGGGTAGGAGGGACGGGAGGGAGAGAATGAGAAAGAGACCGGAATGAAGGGGGAGAGGAAAAGAGGAAAAATGGTCCTGTCCCCAGGTTTGGGTTAGAAACACTTATAACTCAGGACCATAGATTATGACAGTCCAATCTTCTGGGCTGCTGCCTGAAAAATAACCACAGGCACCCAGCTGCTACACACACACCGACACACATCTCCACACACAGAGGAAGGCGGGAGATAGGAATAAACAAGAGTGTCAGGAAATGAAGGCCCAGAAGAAGGAGAGAAGGTGGAAAGCAGTGGAAATGGAACGAAGACCTGTAAATATGCAAAAAAAAAAAGGTTGAACACAGAGATGTAAGCAGGATTGATGAGAACATAAACAGCAGAGAAGGTGAGAGTTTGATGGGATTTTCTCGGGGCGAAAGCACATGGAAAAAAAATGACAGTAAAGTATAAAAGGGGTCAGGTTGAGATTCAAAGTTAAAGACCCAGCATCACACTGTAGAACAGCACTATCTTTCAAAACATTGTAGCCATAGCAGCAATTTTTCCACTTTTTTGGGGGGCTGGTGCCTTTTTATATATATATATATATATATATATATATATATAGACAGGTTTTGGATTAAAAAAAATATAACTTAAGCTCACTTGTTCCATATAGTACTCAACATATATGGCAGTAATTAAAGAGTAACATTGAGTATTTGTATAAACTTAATCAAAAATTGTGACATTTTTTCTTGTTTGTGGATATTTTCATGTGAAGTAGGCTCAGGTAGAGTTGGATAAGATAGAATGGGATGAGCGAGGGCCCCTTTGGGTAAGATGGGATGAGTAAGTTCAAATAAGGTAGGATATGAGAATGAATGATAAGTCAGGATAAGTTGGAATCTATTAACAGCATGAAACGCCCTTCATTATGAAAATTTGAGGATATATTCAATCCCCTAAACCCCAAAAGCAGGAATTCAGTTTTTCAGTCACCATCAATTGTGCCCTTTGCTAGGCCTATGGAACACGCTACTGCTCCCTGAGGACCAAATATGTTTAAATATTGCACGTCCAACTTTGTTCATGTCATATGTTGTGGGACTAGTGTTAACTAACAATGCCATCGGCAAATGTCAGGGATTGCACACACAGACAAACACATACACACGCACACACACACACACACAAATTATACATTATATTCAATATCTTCATATTCTTCATCATAGACAGTGAAAAACTTCGTACTTTATTTGTTTTCTTTTTACATTTCTATTATTTTGTCAAAACGGAGAGGTTAGCGATTCTTCCTCTCAGCAAGAAAGTCCATGTTTTGATTCCAAGTTCTGTATGCCGTTTGCATGTTCTCTCCATGCCTGCATGGGTTACCTCCCACAGTCCCAAAACATGTAGTAGGTTCACTGAAGTACCAAAATTCCCTAGAAATGTGAATGAGTGAGTGAACGGTTGTATCTCTATACAGGATGTGGCTTTGTGATCGACTCCTAACTGATCCAATGCGTACTCCACCCTCTTGCCCAATGACAACCAGGAGAGGCTCCAGGCTCCTGGAACCCTGACTCCAGGATAAGCAATGTACATAATTTATGAATGAGTGAATGTGTGTTGCAAACTTGGAAGGACTATTAGCCTCTTGGGTAACTTTTGATGAAGCCGGTCTAGAGAAAGTAATGATCCAGATAAAAGATCGTGAGACATTAAAACATGACCAACTCATCAATCTTGGCCTTGAGTCTTTCATGATTCAATTTTAAAAGGTATTTCGCCAATCATTATGTCTTTTACACAGCGGTTACAGCTTGCGGCAAATCATAATTAAAGCACTAAGACCTTGTACTTACAAACTTATGGGTTTTTCAAATGAATGCATTGAAATGAATTTGAAACATGATTATATATTTGTTCTTTGAATTCTCTAAAAATATTAAACACCATCACAACTGTGGTGTAACACTTATTTTCAAACTCAAATACATAGAAAAAAAAACTTAATGAAAACATAATTAAGAAGGTAAATGTAATGAATTTGATGTATACATGACTTCCACTTAAGCAGGATCTATAATCATGTTAATTAATGCAATCACACATTCATCTTAGTTTCACACATTTTTCACACAATTGGCATTGTTCTTTGTCTTTGAAAATAGCAACGCTTTCATGAATTATCAATATGTCAACAGAGTTGAGAACCAGTGAACCTGCCACTTTCATTTTTATTTGCCGAATATTAGCAGGGAAATATAATGAGACAATCCATTCCACCCTTTTGTTCTTGTTTTGAAAACAGGATTCAAGAATTGCCTGTTTTTTCTCTCTGTTTCTCTCTTCCTACCTCTTTTGCCACAACATGAGAATGTTTTTTTTGTCACATGTAGACATTTTATTGAAGATTATTTAAATTGAATACCCAGGTCAGTCATGCCACCAAGTCAACTTCAATATTCTTCAACTTGATACCATCATAAATGGATAGTTCAGACTACCCTTTCCAGGGGCTTCAGGCTAAAATCATCTGAACAAAAAATATACTTTTCCTTTTTTTATCTATTAACTTCCACGTCTGTGTTGCAAAAATCAATTACTCTGCGTGGCGAAATCATTCTATATCACTGTTGAGGTGCCAAATGTGGGGTATATTTGAAAGAAATAAGTTGTCCGTCTCCAGTTCCTCACATGCTTCAAAGCCCGATGCAGCAGAAGAACTGATTATGCTGGCATTTTGTTTTGCAACAGTTTCACAGAATAAACTTGGCTGTCAGCTAGTCCAACATAACAAAGGATAATTTAGTACTAAAACTTTGTTTTTGGAAATTGTAAATTGTATTATTTAAAAAAAGGTTCATTTGCTGTGATGAGAATTTTAACAATAATTGAGGGAGTTTAGAAAAGTTTGTGTGACAGGACCAACCTCCCATATGTTACAGGAAATGTAGGATGTCACGTGGATAATCTGGGGAGCTCTGTCATGCATTGAATAATACACATAGACCTCCGCTACAATATTGGATATTCTGGTGTAAAAATGTTTGGGCCATCTGTAATTGTTCATACTTTACCGACCAATGAATCAAACTCATGCCACCTGCTCTACTTGATTTTCAGTACCATACATTCATTCATTCATTCACTCCCTGTACCACTTGTCCCACACACAGGGTCACATTGGTGCTTAACCAGCTGTCATTTCGGGACAAACAGAGTACACCCTTGACCAATTGGCAGTCGCTCACAGGGCACTTACAGATAAAGATATATGACCATTCACTTATTCATTCACATGTCAGGCCAATTTAGGGTCTCTAATGAATGTCTTGCATGTTTTGGAATAGTAGGAGGTTTGGTTGGTTGATCATTTGGTTCAATTGGTTGGCTGATGCGCTGGCTGGTTGGTTGGTTGGTTGGCTGGTTGGTTGGCTAGCTGGCTTTTTTTTCCAATCTGATGATTGATTTGAAACCCCAAGTATTCTACAATGATGATGAGATTTTCAGGCTTTAGTTTAGGTGCTTTCACTTTTACTCTGTGTAGTACAAGAGTACAGTGTGGCAAGCTCTCACTCTGGGCGTTATTTTCTGTGCTAACATTTGTCAAGATCTCTGCCTGAAGAAAATCATTTCAACACTGTAGTATGTGCACAAATCTATATGCATATGACCATATCTGCCTACTTCCCAGACTGTTGTCCTGATCAAAATCTCAGACAAATATCGTCCCAGTGCTAGAAAGCAACACAAATCACCTGAACTGGACTTTCATCTTTGCATGACATTGTTTGAGATAGCACGGTTGACCAAAACCCCCACAACACACACATAGTCCACATTAGTACATGGTATTCGTTACTTTTCCCTTTATATGTATCATCATTTTTCTTAGTTAACCATCAGTAATTTTACTTTTGGATTAAATACATGAAGCTGTGGGGTTTGAACAAGTTTAGAAAAGATCCAGATGCTGCGTGGGGGACACATTTTCTGAAACACTTTCATTGTGAAAATATCCATCAGGGGTTTTGAGAAAGATTTAATGGAAATTTTCTCTTGTTTTCCTCGGCCAGTTGTGTGGTGAAACGAATATCACAAAAGAATTGAAACGTAGGCCAGCAGTGATTATAAGCTGTGGATGTCCATGTTCAGAATGACCACAGTCCTGCTGTAGACAAGATATTAGAATGCAAAATGAAGGAGAACTTCTGTGTTAATACAAAAGAAAAAGCAACGTGCTTTCATCCCAGTCCCTTTGGGTGTGTGCGTGCGTGCGTGCGTGCGTGCGTGCGTGCGTGCGTGCGTGCGTGCGTGCGTGTGTGCGTGTGTGTGTGTGTGTGTGTGTCCTATTCAAAGACTAGATACAACTTTCCATGTGTAGCATTAGGTGCCCAATTGTCATTACAGCACCTGAGCAACACCTCAATATTCAAGAATGTGACCATTAACTGATCTGGTATTAGAAACGTTTCAATTCAATGTTCTGATACAGATACCACAAGAACTACAATTACAAAATCCATACTACCATACTAAGAGAATTAGATGTATTTTCCACCATTCTGGGAGCTTATATTCTTCCATCTAGATGCAACCTTGGTTATAAAGAACCCAGCCAGTAGTGGACATATTGGCTCCAGGTTTCATAGTTTTATAGGTTGCTTTAGGCCGTTCAGCAGTTATTCACCTTGATCTCTTTGGATATTGATGTGTCATTATTAGTTTCTGAGTGCGAGATTGTTTCAAACTGTATGAGGATATTCCTGTTCATGTGACGTGAGAATAGCTCCATGAGAAAAAAGGAGAAAAATAACTCAGGTGAAAAATGTATCAAATACCGAAGAGGAAAATAGCCTTATGAGCAAGAACAAGAAAACGAGGGCTCAAAACGAATAGAAAAATGAGGGGATTTAAATGTCAGGGAGGGGAAAAAAAAACAACAACAAGGTTTCCGCTTAATGAAGTGGGAATTGTTTAGTACCATATGTCTCTCAGTCACTTTCCCTTCTCTAGCTTCGGTACTCATAGATATTTAAATAAATCATTAAAAATATGATATCCATCCATCAGCTGCCCCTTATCCTGCACTCAAGGTTGCAGGGGACACTGGAGCCTTTCCCAGCTGTCATCGGGCATAAGGGGTGGCACACCCTGGACTGACCGCCAGTCAATTGCGGGGCCACTTATATAAACAGATAACCATTCATGTCTCACTCATTCAGTTCAATTTTTCCCAATTTTTTCCAGTTAACCTGCTGCAGGCTTTGGGACAGTGGGAGGAAACCGGAGAACCTGGAGGAAACCCATGCAGACATGGGGAGAGCATGCAAACTTCACACAGAAAGGTCCCCTTGTCGGAATTGAACTAGGGTTATATCCAGGGTACAATTAAGTTTATCACTATCAAGTCTGATACCTGATTCTAAAAAATCAAGATATGGTAGATACTGTGCTGTAGATACTTGTACAGTATGTCTCAGCATTCTAGTCTCAGCAAGCAGGTTAATGAAACAGTTTTGCAATTAAAGGGAATATTTTGGATGTATGTTGGCCCACATGTCGCCCTTTGGGTTGTACCTTCAGTTTATTGAAGGTCATGCTTCCCATCATTGACAGACACTTCATGAATGCATTCAGGAAAATTCAAGATCAGGTTCGTTAGAGCAAAGGTATCACTAAGCACGAATAATAAGCGAATCAAGATACCATTGTCTTTATTCATACATTTACAGTACAGTTGCATTGTAATCAAGTATTTATCAATGTATTTATTTATTTGTTCATTTCATGATGTATCTATTTAAGCGAAATCAAAAACGGTTCACATCAGTTACCAGTTTTCCCATTTCAGTGGTTTGAAGTCACTGTAGGAGGATGGAGGCTGAAAATGAATGTAATTAAAATTTAAAATGAAATTTTAATGAAATTAAAAAAAATGTTAGTGTTTAGCCTTAGTCGAGCCTTCAATATTGGAGCAACTGGACTTTGACTCCCAGTTTACATTTTAATAATGCATTGTCTTGCTCAGTATAAATCTTGGGTGATTAGAGCAATGAATATTAAACAGGTAAATTGGCAATAGACGAAGTGAACGGAAGCCATCAGCTGGTGATAGAGGAAGGGAGCATAAAGGAATTAAGGGAGGGGTGAAAAACAGGAACAGTTTGGAGTAATGGAGGTGGGAGGCCAGAAGATAAGAGAATGGATAGAATGTGGAAATGGAGAGTTGTACAGCTGCAGGAGTGTGAGAGGAGTATAGAGGGATCCACCGGAGCTCATTACCCCTTATCTCCGGTGTTGAGGGAAGTATGTGTGTGCGCGTGTGTGTGCGCATGTGTGTTGGCGTGTGTGCATGTGTGTGTGCGCGTTTGTGTGTGTGTGTGTGTGTGTGTGTGTGTGTCTGTGTGCAGGTACTTTCGTGTCAACGTCTTGTTCACACACTCAATTTACATTTTCACTCACCTCAATCATAATGTAAGATGAATTGTGGAACGTGATGAGGAGGGTGGAGGATCATGGCTGCAACCCAAATGTGAGGAAAATGCATATCCCAGCATGCACTTTACAAAAGTTTACTTGCACACAGCATTCAAATGTAGAACAAAATTTGTCGTGAGAAGCCAACATTTTAATTTGAGTGCTGCGTTCAGCGGACCCCCTGCCCCTATCTGACTTGCTTCTTTCTCACTGCTCACTCTACCTTCTTGCATTTCACCATCAATCTCCAACCTGCCCTTCCATTCAGCTACTCTTACTCCATCTTGTTGGTCCTCCATCTCAACCCTCATCAATCTACTGTCTTGCCACAGACCACACTCATCACATTGAGCTTCTCAACTCTTCCTCATGCTCCCAATTTTCCTTTTTTCCCCACTTTCCTTTGTCCTCTGCCCTTATTTGCCACCCCAATCTGTCATGCACCGAACTCATGCACTGCCACTCCAGAACCATCATTCCCTTCCACCCACCCATCCAGACATCAATCTATATCTGCTGTCGACACTGTAAGCTGGACAAGCAGCAAACTTCTCCCATTGTCTTCTGTCTTTGTCTTTGAATTTTCCATCTTCCAACACCCTCTTCTTTGACCCCATAACAGTGGCATTCGCTCAATCTTTTGAATTGTATTCATTTGATGGAATCATCACATCGTTTTGAATTTTGCATCCTTTATATTTTGCAACACCTAACCCTCTTGAATCCCGACTAGAGAAGCAGTGGGGTAGTTGGGGTAGTTGGGGCAAAAACGCCTTTTATCTCATTTATCTGGTGCCACCGTTTTTTTTGTGTTTTTTTTAACATTGGTCCACTGATTGAAAGGAATTGGGGACTTTAAGACTCAAATTGATATCTTGCATCCATCCATCCATCCATCCATCTTCTCCTATCCATCTTATCCTATCCATCTTATCTGAAGTCGGGTCGTGGGGGCAGCAGCCGGAACAGGAAGGCACAGGAAGGCCATAAAAGTTATGAACAGAATCTGTGACAAAGGGCAGCCCAGAAAAAAAGGTCTGACTTCCAACTGGTGAGGCGGACCAAGCTTTGACACCGGTCATACAGGGACCGAACAGCCCATATAACGGGGTTCGGTGCCCCATAATCCTGGAGTACCCCCCCACAAACACACACACAGGATTGCCCTTTAGACACGGTTGAATGCCTTCTCCAGATCCACAAAACACATGTAGACTGGTTGGACTTACATGCCCCCTCGAGAACCCTGCTTAGAGCATAGAGCTGGTCCATTGTTCCACGACCAGGACAAAAACCACACTGCTCCTCCTGAATCCAAGGGTCAATGACTCTGCGGACCCTCCTCTCCAGCACCGCTGAATAGACCTTATAAGGTAGGCTGAGGAGTGTGATCCTCTATGGAGCACACTCTCCAATCCCCCTTTTTAAAAAGGTGGATCACCACTCCAGTCTGCCAGTCCAGTGATATCTTGCATGCACCTCTGAAATGAACATATATCGAGCACAAGTTAGAAATCACTTGCCCTCCTTGCATCTCAGATGTAAATCCCTTTTGTTTTCATACAGATCTTTCCTCATTTCACTGTTGAGAAAACTCATGGAATTCAGTGGACATCTTGGTCTTGGCAATGTGGATGGATAATGGAAACTGGCTATAAAATCAGCGTTTGCCATAAAAGCTGCTAAATCACACAAGATGCAAAGTAGAAAGTAAGTAGAACAAACAGGTAATTTCAGTTTTGAGCTTCCAGCACTCAAGAGCGAATAAAGTAGAGACATTTGCAACCAACACACGCTACTTGAATGGAAATTCAAAGAAATCAAAACGACTGCTCCTCTAAACTTTCAAAATTTGACTGGACCAAACAAGCTGAATTATCATTGGGAAAGTGACCCCGAGAAAAAAAAAAAAAAAAAGATAAAAGTGATTGATTATATGGCCACTTTTTTCATTGTTAGTCCAAAAGAAAACAGTCTTGCTTTATCCAGGTCTTATAAATCCATCCCAATGCAAAAGCAGGGGCAGACCACCATTCACTTCTATGAGCGTGGCCCTGTAAGGAGCAAACCTCAAAAATTATGGTGTCAGGTTTTCATTTATTTTCTATGATGCACTCCATCGACTGTGCTGGAGGCTTCACGTTACATATCCAGTGTTTCAATTGAATGTAGCCGACGCACTCATTGAAAGTGAAGTCAGGGCACCCTTGTGAGAGAGATTTGTGTGGAGAGGACTTTTCAAATGCCTTTCAACCACCTACCTGTTTGAGTATATTGCCCTCTGAAAAGACACACATTGGCGGGCTGCATATCTGACAGCTTCCCCTTGACCATGTTGCTACATCAACACTCGAAAAAATGTGTGGTAGTTTCTAGCTACCACAAAGGGGGGAAATTCAGACAGACGCCACTTTAAAACAATGGGTTGTTTTGGGGGGAAAAACCTGTTTAGCTATTTGGGCAAAACCTCATTCAGCCACTACAGATATGATTTCTGTAACCTGTTCTACCAACCTCCCTTTAATTGTTAATGCGCACACAAATGCTTCATCACACTCACACAAATGCAGTGTAGTGTACACACTATCCAATGGATTGACCCAACAGACCCTGGACTCAGAGGGGACCCAGGGAGACATATAGTGTCTGTAGGCTGCAGCTTCATCCATCACCACTAAGCCCACCTCTCCAATTCAGCACCTGCTATTCATCCATCATTCCCGTCATTGCTCTCTCTCT
>CAAKHD010003769.1:14915-43289 GCA_901007705.1 Fistularia tabacaria
GAACAATTAGTAAATGCTTTCTAACTCCCTGAATTAATTATGAATCACCAACAGACCCTGGACTCAGAGGGGACCCAGGGAGACATATAGTGTCTGTAGGCTGCAGCTTCATCCATCACCACTAAGCCCACCTCTCCAATTCAGCACCTGCTATTCATCCATCATTCCCGTCATTGCTCTCTCTCTTACTCTCACACACGGATACATACACTCACACACAGACACACTCTCACCGTCCATCGCTTCACCTCCTGTCATCTCCTCACTTCTCTGCTCTCTGCTCTAACTTCTGTCTTTCCCACTAACCTTTAAGCGAACCCCAGCCCTTTTGGTGTCACTCGATGCTTAGTTCTCCATCCATCTCAGACACATCTTTCCACTGAATTTTCTCTTGCAATCGTCTTCATCTGCCTAATATTTCCCTCTGCGTGTCCTTCTGCTCATTTCGCTGTCCCCTCCATTTGTCTGCCTCAAAGCCCCATCTCATCTTCCATCTCTCCCCTCATAGAGCATTGATACCCCTTGGATGATGACTTGAATCTTATTTCTTAAATCTCCGTCTGGGTCGGCTTTTCTAGCTTTCTTTGGTCTCCTCTTACAGTCAGCATTATATGGTTATATCAGCATGTACTTGTTATCTGTCTGCATTTTATGAAATTCATATCTATCTCCTCTGAGATCTGTTAACTCCGGATTGCTGGTTAGTTGTGGAATTCATAATACGTACTTTATATTAAGTTTGCCGTTCTTGGTGCAAACCATTTTTCAATCCTTCGGATTTCATCATGAAGTCACTCCCAGCTGTTCATGAACACCAACTTTTATTTAACCAGAGGTTTTAAATTTGATGTGAATTTAAGTAGAACAATCAATACCGGATCAAAGTATTCACCGAAATGCTGAGCTTATGCCGCATTTCCAGTTTGGAACGCAGTGAATTCCGTCATTCATTCATAAGGATTTTGTCACCCACCCAAAATGGTTTGAGCACTGCATGCAATTATAGTATGTAAATCTGTGTGTGTGTGTCTGTGTGTGTGTGTGTGTGTTTGTGTGTGTGTGTGTGAGAGAGAGAGAGCGAGCGAGAGAGAGAGAGAGAGAGAGAGAGAGAGAGAGAGAGAGAAAAAGATGGGCGTGTTTGTGTGACATTTAATATCATAGCTCTCCCTGGCATGCACTTCATTATACACACTCAGTCTAATTTCATCAGGGCCTGCAGCCATTTGAGAACAGAACAAATACTTGATGACTGATGAAGATTGGAAGAGGAAGGGGGAGAAAAGGGGAGAGGTGAAATTAAAAATGAATGGTTAATATTAAGTAGGTTGGTCAAATATAATGCTGGTCCATGAGCACACACAAATTACTCCTCTCACAGGTAAATGTATATCTGCAGCCTCCCACAACGCTGTGAATTAATCCAATCCACAGAATTAAAAGCTGAAAGATGTTTTGCCTCTTTACCCCTGTAACCCCACTTCCTCTCTCTCACTGTTTTGGGCGCTCAAGAAGCACGATAAGATACTGATGATTAATGTTTTGATTAAGCCACTTGCCCTAGGGACATAACTGTGAAGAAACAGTGAGTGATTTGGCACATAGAATGGAGAAAAGCAACAAGATATATATGGAAAAACGAACTGCCTGTGGGAAATGAGAACAGGGATGCATATATGCAGCCGACATTAGGAGGAGATGGAAAGAGCAAATGAGAGCGGTTCAGTACAAAAAGACAGAAAACAACAGGGAAATAAGTAACTCGGTCGAGGCATCATATCAGGAAAATATACAAACATAGCTTAAGGTGTGAAATAACACTCACACTCAAGAACATTAGACCTATGTGGAGCTCCTCAAATTCAAATATAAAAGCCAATCCCCCCACACACGCACACACCCATAAGCACACAGCCGTGGACACCCAATCTTTTAGGGCAGCTAGTGTTAGCTATTTTAGTTCCTCCAATAAAATGAATCTCCAGAATATTTGAAAAAGTCCAGTCAAGAGTCATGTGAGCAGTTACCTGCCCTTGATTGACCTTTAATGTCTGCGTTTGATGGTATTTCTCTATTATTCAAGTTGGTTGTTGGTGTTTTAGGCATGCTAAGCAGTGATTTAACACTTTATTCTTTAATGTTTCAATCCGTTCTAACTTGAGATTGAGCTCGTCCAACTTTCTTTGAATTAAGTTTTGACAAATGTTTTTGATAAAAAAAAAAAAAATAGAAAATTTTAAGTTCCAATCAAAAAGAAACACATAGAAATTGGGATAAATGGAGGCACATCAGTGAAATATCAACAATTAAAAAACCAACGCAGAATCAACGCAGAAAGCAAACAAAGGACCGAGAAAGAAAGGAAAACTGCAGTAGTTGTTCTCAGTATGAAGTAAGAACTTGTACATCTATTCATCCATGCCAAGCAGAGACAGGGGATATGATGTTATCAGATTAGTTAATACAGTCCTTTGGCACAAAGAAGTAAGTGTCTTTGCATTTTCTGTCTGACACTGATTTAACAATCGAATGACACCTGTCATTCAGATGCATCACAGCGACTCAGTGAGGAAATTACACCAGACATCAACACCTCACCGTCAGCCAAGAGTCCAACATCTGATTCCACCCGTTGCAACAAAGACAGAGCCTCACCTTACTTCCTGTTTGAAACGTCTGGAATTGCAAGGTATTTTTGGGGCTCAGGTCCACTCAGCATGTGTTTTTGAAATCTCCAAATGTCTGCTCTTTATTGATAGATGCTGATAGGCCGGTGTCTCTAGAAATGAGGTGGGTGCGCTGTAGCAGCCTCTGTGCAAGTCAATATGTTGACTTTAGAGTGATTGACAGGTTGTTTTCTGTTGACAAATCCCTTCGCTTTGGCTTGTAATCCTGTTTGTGTTCAGGCCCTGTCCCTCATCTAGTCTCCTTGCTGTCAAATGTGACAAGGCCAGCTACTTGATTTTATTTGGCTCCTGCAAAAAAGACAAAAAGAGATAGAAAAAAGGGAGCAGGGATCATACAAATCTGATTGTCTGTTTTCTGTATTCCCCTCTTTATTGTTTTTTTTGCTTTTTATGTCCCTTTTTGTTTCAACTCTACCTAACACTTGTTTTTCTCCTTTTTCCACCAATTTCCCTCTACCTGCAACTATCTTTCTCCCTGTGATTGTTCCTCTAATCCAAACGAGAGAAGAACCAATTGTCATAATGAAAACTCTGGCCCACTTCCACTCCTTCGTTACTTCACTCTGTGACTGGCCTTTAAATTGTTTCCCAGACAGCCTTTCACCTTGATCGGTACACAAATCCACCAATTAAATCACCCAAATTGGCACTGCGGGTGCAGCCAGAGGGTAGTGGGGGGGAGACGGGAGTATCAGCAAAAATGATATATATACTACATTGCGATATATCACCTTTGTGTGAGCGTGTGTATGACTGCCTGTGTGTTTTGACAGCAGGGATTGGCTATAGCTGGTGATCTTAGTCCATCTGTCAGAAGGCCCCCAGCCCAAGGCTAAAGGTGCTATCTGTCATACCAGATGACACAGAGACTGGAAGTCCATGACAGGAGGGTTATCGCATCACAGCAGCAAGGAAGGGAGGAAGGGCGGGAAGAAAGGAAGAAAGCAGTAAAGGAGAGCATCCGATAGAATAAAAACAGCTGGAAAGACTGAAGAAGCAAAGAAAGAAGCGAAAGAAGAAGGAAATAGAAGTGAAAATGGATCACCCACATTGGTGGAAGACAGATGTCCCGTAGAAGTTGAGAATCAATAATGGAGGAAGGTTTGTTGAGCAACAGAGGAAGACCGGGATGGAACAAATGGAGTGAAGGGAAAAAGGGAGGAAAAGACTTTTTAGACAGGAAGAGCAAGACCAGAGCTAATAGGGAAAGAACAGAAACAAAACGGTTATGGTGGAGACACGTTATCTATGACTTATGGAGGATGGAGGGAGACAAGGAAGAGAAGATAGCGAGGATGAGTAGGGACTGCGAACAGAGGAAGAGTGGTATTACAATCAGATAAGATTCACTTTGTGGAGCCCTCACAAACTTGTACAGCAATAGAACACACACACACACACAGGGTGTAACTCGCTTGTCAATTACATGTGACAGCTGCTGTCCCCCTGATCCATGCGGTTGCTGTGGCAATGGTGACAGGAATTATGGCAGGGCAGACAGGTGAGTCAGAGGGGAGCGACGGGAGGAATAGGTGGGAGAAAAGCGTGGAAATGGAGAGCAGAAAGCCCAAGTGGTGTTGATGAGGTGCACAGGGGGGAATTGGTTTGGTAAGACACTGAATTTAAAAAGATGGCCATCCAAATTTAATTTCAAACAGGTTTTAAGAGCCTTGAAGGGGAATTTTTGGTAAACAAGAATTATCGAATGATGCAGTTTGTAAAAAAAAAAACAGATGGTTAGATATTTGAATGGGTAGGTAGGTAGGTAGGTAGGTAAACACCATTTTTCATCAGTTGCCAGCATTGCCTGCAGACTTTGTGTGGTTGTGCAGCAAGAACGTGTTGTGATCATGTTGTGATCAGTCATCATTCTGATACTGTTTTGATGGGTCTGTATAAAATTTGTCATTGTCTGCTTTGCCATGGTACTTTTATAATATGGATTTTTTCTCAACGTAGGCTCCAATTGTGAACAGGCGTGTGACTTTCAGTTGTTACAAGCAGGGCTGCTTTGACTGTACATGCCACCAGAACACACAGGGAGCCAGTGGAGGTGTTTTTGATTTTGGCAGAAAAAATAAAAAAACTTTAATGTGACTTTTAAAAATGCACATGTTGAAATTTCAAATGCAATATTATGCAGTTCAATTGGATAGTTTCAATGTCTGTCATAGTATTAATATCTTATTCGGCACTTTTCAGCACACACTATTTTAAGCATTTTTTTATGTATCATTTAGACCTTATAAAACTGTATTTACTTCTGATTGAATATGCATTGGTATGATGTGTACCCCAAGCAAGTATTATAGTTAGAAAAGCTAAAGCTGTTTGATATATTCAACCATTTTTTCATGTGAAACATCATGAGAAACCAACAAGAGATTCCGTTGGTTGCCCTTCGAAAGGGAAGTTGTTCCTTCTCCTCCTTTTGCATCACTCGATGTTTCAACCACATGATAGTTTCAAGCTCTCTTAACCTCTCTGTTCATCTTTGGTCTCTCTTATCTGATGTGTTCATTATCTTTTTCTTTTTTTTTTTAACTGTGTTTCCTGCTTCCGTATACCGTAGTTAAATCTTCTTCCACAGCTACATGCCAATCAATCTTGAGAGAAAAGTTCACCGCTGTGTTTGCGTTGCTTTAGTGCTGTGGCCTCTATACCTGCCTTACTGGCTGTTGTGCTGCTTTTGCCCACCCTTTTTTTTCCCTGTCTTTGATTAGCCTCCAGGCTGTTGACCACCTATGACTGTCTTTTAGTTTACCAAGCCAGTGATGCACAGAGGATATTCTGATTTAACAATTCTTCTTCTAATGTCCATCCGTGCTGTGAGGCTAAACGCCTTAATCTATATCCAATCAATGATCCCACAATGTTTGTTTGAGACAAACACTGAACTTTCAAATAACTGCAGAAAACAAAAATGACAAGTAATGAGCGGGAAAGAAATAAATGATACTCAGGTGGTTTGATCACCAAAGTTTTAAAAGATAAAAACAAGGGTGTTTGGTTTAAATAAGGTTTTGTCTGAATCTTTTATTCTATGACACTCTTTTTTTCACTGTTTCTGACTTTTTTTCGCATTGTTAGAGAACTAAGAAATCGCAGGGGTCAACATCAGCAGGCCCAATCTGAGCTGGATACAGGAGACAGGATCCAAAACTGTGAAACACAGAAACATGAACTCCTACTCTGCTGGGCTTTAAACTAAGTTCAGCTGCAGTTCGGCTGATGTTTCCAAAAACAAAGAGCAATCAGCATGAAGGTTGGTGACTGTCAGTTTGCCACTGTTATCCAGTGGGAACGTGCACGTCTGCAGTCCACACATATACAAACAAAGATTTAGGGATTTGGGATTTGAAGATGGACAGTAAAATGGTTGCTTCTTTGTAGAAAGTCTTCAGTGTCTGTGCAGTCAGTGATCCACTGTGTGTTCCACTGACGTGTGTGTGTGTGTGTGTGTGTGTGTGTGTGTGTGTGTGTGTGTGTGTGTGTGTGTGTGTGTGTGTGTGTGTGTGTGTGTGTGTGTTTTTAATCCACCAACCTTTGAGGACCCTTGTGGGAGATTTGAGAGAAATGGTAGGATTGGAAGTACATGTATTGTATGGCACACATACCATAAGCCATAACCACATAACCATAAGCTCATAACTTGTGTAAGACACACACACACACACACACACATGCACACGCACACGCACACGCACACGCACACACATTCAACCGTGTACTGACATGAGTGTCTTTGCAAATTCTAACATAGATACAGCTACAAAGAAAAGGTGCTCACAATCACATCTGTAGGCATAAATCATCGATGCAATGTATCGATTAAATGAATCAAAAGGACATGAATTCACATTTACTAAAAATATCCTTTTTAGTGAAGGCACTTAAAACCGTATTTCTAGACACCTAGTGTGCTGCGTTTGTTTTTCTATGCTTTTATTTATTTTATTTTTACTTTATATTAACTGCTTTCATCTTCAAAAGGCCAATTTCCCTTCAAGATTGATAGATAGATAGATGGGCATCCAATATATCGTACATATATCATATATACCTTGCAATTTATACCATATTTATACCATACCAATGCAGCCTCAGGGGGGCACGGGCCAGTGTCTCCTAGAGCAGGTCCCAAGCCCAAATAAATGCAGAGGGGTGCATCAGGAAGGGCATCCAGCTAAAAACTTTTTGCCAAAACCAAATATGCAAATCAAACCTATGAGTCTCATACCGGATCGTTCGAGGACCGGGTTAATAACGAAGTTGGAATTTGTTTGGAATCTGGAGGTGAAAAGAATGTCAGATAGACTTATGAATCTGAAAATCGAAACTGAGGGTGTGATGCTCAATGTTGTGAGTGGCTATCCCCCACAGGTAGGATGTGAGTTAGAGGAGAAGGAGAAGTTCTGGTATGAGTTAGATGAAGTGATGCAAAACATACCCAAAGATGAGAGAGTGGTAATTGGTGCAGACTTCAATGGACATGTTGGTGCAGGAAATAGATGTGATGAAGAAGTGATGGACAGGTTTGGTATCCAGGATAGGAACGTAGAGGGACAGATGCTGATAGAATTTGCAAAAAGGATGGGAATGGCTGTAGTCATACTTTTTTCCAGAATAGACAGGAACATGAGGTAACTTATAAGAGCGGATGTAGGACCACGCAGGTAGACTACATCTTGTGTAGACTAGGTAATCTGAAAGAAATCAGTGACTGCAAAGTAGTGGTAGGTGAGAGTGTAGCCAGACTGCATAGGATGGTGGTTTGTAGTATGACTCTGGTGACAAGGAAGATTTAGAGGACGAAGGTAGAGCAGAGGACAAAGTGGTGGAAGCTGAAAAGGGAGGAGTGTTGTATGGTTTTCAGGAAGGAGTTGAGAAAGGCTCTGGGTGGCCAGGGAGATCTTACAGATGACTGTACAGCTGCAGCTAATGTGATCAGGGAGACAGGTAGGAGAGTACTTGGTGTGTTATCTGGAAGGAAAGTAGATAAGGAGACCTGGTGATGGGATGAGGAAATGCAGGAGTGTATACAGAGAAAGCAGTTAGCAAAGAAGATGTGGAACACTGGGGGGACTGAAGAAAGCAGACAGGAGTACAGGTAGATACAGCGTAAGGTAAAGATAAAGGTAGCAAAGCCAAATGAAAGGGCGTACAATGACTTGTATGATCGGCTGGACAGTAAGGAGGGAGAGACTGATTTATACAGGTTGGCAAACAAAGAGGTAGAGATGGAAAGGATGTACAGCAGGTAAATGTATTGACAGATGCTAGAAGAGTGGTGGGAAGATGGAAAGAGTACTTTGAAGAGCTGATGAATGAGGAAAATGAAAGAGAGGGAAGGTTAGAAGAGGTGACTATTGTAGACTACAAAGTAGCAGAGATTAGTAAAAGTAAAGGGAGGAAGGTACTGAAGACAATGAAGAACGGAAAGGCAGTTGGTCCTGATGATATACCTGTGGTGGTATGGAAGTGTCTCGGAGAGGTGGCTGTAGGCTAGATTATTCAGCAGGATCTAAGAGAGTGAGAAGATGCCCGAGGAATGGAGATGAAGCGTGATGGTTACTCATTTTTAAGAATAAGTGGGATGTGCAGAATTGCAGTAACTATAAAGGGATAAAGTTGATGAGCCATACAATGAAGTTATGGGAAAGAGTAGTGGAAACTAGACAGAGAGCAGAAGTCAGTATTTGTGAGCAACAGTATGGCTTCATGCCTAAAAAGAGTACGACAGATCCAATATTTGCTTTGAGAATGTTTCTGTAGAAGTACAGTGAAGGTAAGAGGGAGCTGCATTGCACTTTTGTAGACCTAGAAAAAGCATACGACAGGGTGCCGAGAGAGGAACTCTGATATTTTATGATGAAGTCTGGAGTAGCAGAGAAGTGTGTAAGACTGGTGCAGGATGCGAGATGTGAGACAGTGGTGAGGTGTGCTGTAGCTGTGAAAGAGAGGAGGTGGGACTTCATCAGTGATCAGCTCTGAGCCCCTTCCTGTTTTTGCAAATGTGATGGACAGGCGAACAGGAATCTCCATGGACCATGATGTTTGCAGATTACATTATGATCTGTAGTGAGAGCAGGGAGCAGGTTGAGGAAAATCTTGGGAAGTGGAGGTTTGCTCTGGAAAGGAGAGGAATGAAGGTTAGTTGCAGCAAGACAGAATATTTGTGTGTAAATGAGAGGAACTAAGGTGGAACGGTGAGGCTACATGGAGTGGAGATCAAGAAGTTGGAGGATTTTAAGTGAGCGATTTTAAGTCAACAGTCCAGAGCAATGGAGAGTGTGCAAAAGAGGTAAAGAAATGGGTCCAAGCAGGTTGGAATGGGTGGAGAAAAGTGTCAAGGGTACTATGCAATAGAAGAATATCAGGCAGAATGAAAGGAAAGGTTTACAAGAAAGTGTTGAGACCAGCTATGCTTTGTGGTTTGGAGACACCGGCATTGAAGAACAGACAGGAAGCAGAGTTGGAGGTAGCAAAGATGAAGATTTTGAGATTCTCTTTGGGAGTGACGAGGATGGATAGGATCAGGAATTCGTCCATCAAAGGGGCCGCACGTGTTAGAAGTTTGGGGAGAGAAGGTCAGAGAAGCCAGACTGAGATGGTTCGGTCATGTACAGAGGAGGGAGATGCCAGGCAGGAGGTCTAGAGGAAGTCCGAAGCGAAGATTTATGGACATAGTGAGAGAGGATTTGCAGTTAGTTTGTGTGAGAGAGGAGGATACAGAGAATAGGGTTAGATGGAGAAGGTTGATTCAATGTGGTGACCCCTGAAGGGAAAAGCCAAAAGGAAAAGAAGGAGATTGTATATAACTTGAAGTTAGTTTATATGTTTGCATTTTTACATTTGATGCCATTTTTTTCTCTATTGTAATATTATCCATCCCTCATTCAGCTGATCACACAACATAAAATAAGTTTAAAGGGTTTAACTTTTGATTGAAATGTTTACATCTTGTCTTCTCAAAATTGTGAATAGAACGATTAGACAAGGTTTGCCAATACACCCACTGTTCTTTGTGAAAGATAGTTTATTTCAAACTGAAAATTGTATTCTTTTTTTCTTTAAAAAGTAACAGTCTCAACATGCAATGGCACAACATGGTGCCATCATTAAGATAAACAGGCTCCAGTACCTGTCAAGCTGCTTTGATGACAAACTTCTTGTTTTCTTGCTTTCCTTTGGGGAGGTCATCTGCAGCTTGTCAACCTTATTTTACCCGCATCTCTGTAAATCAGCAAGCAAGAGAGGAATAGATCCCGAGGTATAACACAGCCAAGACACAGTCAGACATTGACAAGTCTTGTGTCATTTTCCTTTTTTGCTTTACTTCACCATCCTTTGTCCCAGATATGCCTTGTTGGGTTGCAAGGTTATTCAAATCATTCATTGTCTGTGCCATTTATCCTGCCGATCAATCATGGCTTACATTTGGTAAAAGATAAGGCACAGCCTCAACCAATCATGGGGCCACAATTCATTCTCTTTATTCACACCTATGAACAATTCATATTCTTCATTGAAATAATGCATGACTGTGGGAGGAAACAGTAGAACCTGGAGACAACCCAGGCTGAAACACAGAGAAGATTCGAATATGCACTATTTTTTTCACTGTGAAACTAGAGTGCCAACCGCCACACCGGTTGCACGGGCAGACAATCAAGAATCCAGTAAACGATGCATGAGTTGTAGGGATACCTGCAGGTCCCCAAGCAACTGCTTGCTTTCCTTATGAGTTGGGTAACTTCTGCGAACACGTACAGCCTCATATAGCGGCTATTCCGACTATGGGTTCTTGGAATTACTGCTTTGGTGTCATTCCATGAAACAGCAGTGAGAGTAGTAACTAAATAAAAAGGGTATTAGACAACTGCTTCACCATTAACTGAGAAGCAAAAATTCTGCTGAAGATTATCATGAGATATAACAGAACAGATGCCAATATATAATAGTGAATAAATCTTTATGTAGGGATTTGTTCAAAGTACTGCACCTCCCTTGGCTATCTTCCCTCGTACTTTTTTTACTCTCTGAGATAGTGTGCGGGAATATGTCCCCTAGCGCAAACACAGAGCGCCACCAGCTATGCACAAATTCTGTAATCGAGCCAAGACCCACCATGACCATGACAGAGGACAGCCTCTGCAAATCTGTTGGCGCTCTGAGCCTCCTTTGCATGCTACCCTTTTTTTTCATATTTCTATATTTTTATATTTTTGTACGTGATTGTTTCGGTTTACTCGCAGCCTTAATCCTCCACCTAGTTTCCTTTTTACTGCAACTCTGCCAGTCCTCCTCCTGTCTTTAGCTTCCACCTACTACCGTAGGCCAAATAGGAAAAAAAAGGAAATTAAAAACTACCAATAACATGCGTCCCCTGAAGCCACATGGTCTGACCCACCTTTCATATTGTTTTCTTTTGTTTGTTTTTTTATTTTATTTATTTTTTCCTCTTCATCTCATACCCACCATATAGAAATGCTCTGTAGTAGCTGCTGGCTAATGCTCACTGAGGAAACTGACTCAAGTCTCAGTAAATTTCGCAGTGGCACTTCCAGGTACAAAACAGGCAAATGCAGACATCATAACATAATATAATTATGCAGCACTTTTAAATGCCGGAATCTTTCATCTAGAATTTAACCAGCTCAAAAGCAAGTTAAGCCTCTGGCATCAGTTTCTATTGATATGCCCCGATATGAGCCACCATCATGAAACAGGCCCTGTTGACAGTTTGCATTAGAATGAACATACATTTATCTCACTACACCTCCAATCCTGCTTGGTAATATGGGCGTCTTGTTGAGTTACTGAAGTAAATAACCTAAACTTGTAGTCTCTGATGCCCAAAGAAAACATTCCTGGTTAATCCCATGCATCAGAGGCGACTTTGCAAAGGTGAGACTGAAAAAAAGTGGATTTCTTAAAAACTTTTTATTCTTGTCATTTCTTTTTTGTTAGGATTTCTTTTCTACTAACCAAAGGAAAACTATCAAAACATGTCATATTATACTTGATCTGTGATCTTTTGTCCTATATATTGAATGAAGGCAGGCATAGAACTTTCTCCCTTTGCTTCGCAAAGCGAAGGCAACCTTGTCATTTTGTCAAACTTTGCAAAACATCAATGCGTAGACTGAAGATGAATCACTCAGAAGAGCCGATGTGTTCTATGTTACTTTACTTTAAATCTCAATGATGACTTGACCCCTGCGTCCCCTTTGAGATGATGAATTCTTGATATAAGACAAAGAGTAATGAATTGAAAGTGTTTGATTGTATACTGAAAAAAATGGCATTTCAAAGGTTATTTGAAGTTACTTACAGAAAAAAAGGATTACAAAATGTCTTAGAAAGGCAGCCGGAAGCTGAGAGAAAGCGAATTTCCTCTGAAGGCTGCATCTCCCCAGTTGATTTAAGGTACAGAGGCAGTGAATTCATATCTCAACCTCTAATCACATCTCCCCACACAGATTGTCCTCTCGGCCATCCTCATAATTCGTAATCTAAATATTAGGGCACACACATACACACACAAACACAACTGTCATCAGAGATAAAGTGTGTATCATGAAAGTGTGACCTGGCTTCTGTAATTTGGCAAATATTAACATCTGCTCATAAACAATCACCTTTTACAGGATTTAATAATTCAAAGGCACGTGTGCGTACACACACATGCACACAAACACGCACACACACACATACAATATGATCCTTGGTCCAAGTGGTACCATAACCACAGCATCTACAAGGACTCTCTGTTGGCATGATAATGGCTCATGGAGAAAATGGCTACTGCTGCACAACAGCTGAGCTCCTCGGTGTCTGCCAGGAATGATTGATCAGAGTGAATAAATGGATGCAATAAAAAATAAAAACAGCCAAATGAGAAATAAATAATTATATAAATAAATGAAACCATTTACTGTGTCCTGAGAAGGCCAGGTACTGGTTTCTACGCTGGCTATAAACTCTGGTTTTGGCTGTAAATAAATTCCTTCATAATTTTGAAATAACTTAATAGCTGTGAATCAATCAGGGTACCACAGTCGCACAAATGCACATTGGTTAGTGCTTCCACCTCAGCGCAAGAACGTCCCTGGTTTGATTCTGACAGGGGCCTTTTCTGTGTTGAGTTCGCATTCTCTCCCCCTTGTCTGCTTTGGGTTTTTTTTCCAGGCTCCCTGATTTCCTCCTCCAGTCCAGAAACATGGAGTAGGTTCTATGGAAAACCTAAATTGCCCAGACGTGAATGAGAGAGTGAAGGAGTGTATGTCTCTATGCGACATTTGAATGAAAGGGTGAATTGTCAAATGCCTCTATGACATTTATAGCAGTGAATGATTGTGTATCTCTATTGCACATGTAAATGAGAATGGTTGGATGTCTCTATATGTGGCCCTGTGTTCAACAGGATAAGCAGCACAGAGAGTGAATGGATGAATGAATCTGACGACTGATCATGATCAGTCGTCAGATCAGTAGTAGTTTTTATTGTTTGTTTTGTTGTATTTTTTTATTAATTCATTCATTTATTTTTCTCATTTTTATCAGTCTAGTTATTACCTGCAGGTGTATTTAAAAGCAGGTAACTGGTTAGGTACAAATCTAAGCATTAAAAAAAAGATAAAGACAAAAAAGTTTCTCTGCAGCCTGAAGGAGACAAAGAAACAGCAGTGTAATGAAGCTTGTAAATTCTTGGGGTAGGAATGACTAAGAGGTGTTCCGATTTGAAATTTCCTTCCACTTTCCTTATTTGTGGGTTTTCTATCTCCAGGAATACAGAGGACTTAAAGCCTACTAACTAACAAGAGCCCAAATGCAAAGCTGTGCCGGCTGGAAACCAGCATGTTCACTGTGAGCAATCGAGAGAGGAAGTGTTCTATAGCTTTACTATCTGTGAGTCAGAGCAAAGCAGATGTCTTTTAATGCTAAATAAAGGCACAATCGAACACAGTGCACTTTGTGCGCAAGTGTTTGTGTAACATCAAGCGTTTCCACTGAAGTTTTTAGTCTTGATTGGAGTGTATTGTTTGCACATTGAGTCAAACTCCCCGCCAATAACTGTATTTCTTGCCTGGAGTGGGGTCTTCTTCTTTTTTTCAGTCGGCTTTTAGTTTGACTCCAGCACGCCTGAGCCCACCTAGAGAACAATTTAAAAGACAGAAAAAAAACAAATGCTAGCTTCTAAAAAGCCTCAACGGGAGCCCTGTCTTTTTTCTTCCCATCCCTTTTCGTATCTGCCTGCCTATACATGCCAACGGTGCTCTGAAAAAGCAACTGGCGCCGGCAGTGCTGTGCCACTGCTGTAACTGGTAGTCTCGGAGAATTCAGTCAGACAAATCAACACCGTAACCTGATGTCATGGTAGCTCCAAAGCTCATGAAGGTAAAGGGAGAAAAAGGGAATTTTTCTCTTTGTTCTCTCCCTCATGTGTCAGCTTAGGTTCAGGCTCTCCGTCTTCTTGCTCTGCACTTCTAATTGGGCAGCAAGTTCACTGATCGGCTGACATAACTTTGTACCATCTCTTTCTAATGAGACACGTTCGCTCACTGACAACCAGTTAGGAGAAAGCCACTCTCCTGACTGAATGAACAGTTACATTTTAAACACTGACTGAAAATATGAAAGTGCATTGTGTTAGAGTAATGCGAGAACCTTTCCTCTGCCAATTCTACCCCCCCAATAAAAATAAGGTTATTTGCTGGATTTGAAATGAGGAAGATAATTGCATTAAAAAGATCTATATATATATGTGTGTGTGTGCGTGTGTGTGTGTGTGTGTGTGTGTGTGTGTGCTTTTTAACCACTTTGTTACTTTTACTGTTTTTATTTTCACTGTTTTTTTACATCTATATTTTGTGTTTATTCACGTATCTGTATGATTCTCTTGAGTGTCTTATCTTGCCTTGCTGCTTTTGTGACATTTCATACAGTTTTGTGGTTCAGATCGACATCCACAACTTTCACAAACGCGCATTGTGTAACATTACATTTTGGAGAATGAGGGCGGAAAACAATAGACCAAACAGCTAGAGACAGCTTGTGAAACAAAAGCAAAACTTCACACACAAATATTTAGATTTTATGCATAAAATATTATGAATACTATTATTTAAATTTCAGAAGTTCATTCATTTCAAGGGATTCCTACCTTTCTAAAATTGGGCTCCCTCTGTGGCATAACATTCAACACATGCTTGTCATAATCCTGGGGGACAAACACTTGAGTTTACCCAGGAAACAGGTGTATAATTTCTGATTTTTTTTTCTTTCTTTTCTTCTAATAAGCTTATTTTTTATAAAAAGGATGCAGTATGTGGATGCAGGAGGGGGCAGTTAGAGAAAATAATGACATGTCTGACTTTAATTTGTATTGTGGAGATATATGAATGAAAGACTGATAGTATTGCAATCCCACTCCCTGACAACCCAAATATCCTGGTGTCGAACAACATCTAAAGTCAGTTTATAAAGGTTTTTAGCCCTGATACTGCGACAGAAAATAGGTGATAAAAGGAGTTTTATTGGGGGAAAGGGGAGGTGAGGGGCTGACCATTGTGAGCGGGGAGAGGGGAGATTTGAGAATGGTTGCAAAGAACACACAGGTGTTCACAGGAGAACAAATGCCAGCAATGGTAGCGGTGATACTTCACACACACACACACACACACACACACATATATATATATATATATATATATATATATATATATATATATATATATATACATGCACATATGCACATATACATTCACATAAATATAATAAATAAATAAATTATAAATAATATAATAAATAAATAATATAATGATATAATAAATGATAAAAATGTGAATGAGAGTGAACGATTGCTTGTCTCTATATGTGGCCCTGTGATTGACTGGCAACCAGTCCAGAGTGTACCCCGCCTTTCACCCGACAGCAGCTGGGATAGGCTAGATAATGCTGTAAATAACGGAAAGCGGTAGATAATGGATGGATGGATAGATTGAAGGGATAGTGTACTGTCAAGGATGACACCCAGACTCTTAACCTGGGGCGGTGGGGTAACTGAAGAGTTGTCAATGGTGGGAGAAAAGCTTTTGGCTTTGGATAAGTGGGATTTAGTACAAATGAGGAGAATCTTGGTTTTGTTACTGCTCAATTCAAGGAACTTTAGGGTGAACCAGGTTTTTATTTTGGAGATGCAAGCAGCGAGTGAGGTAAGGAAAGACTTGTTTAACACCACAAGTAAATGTAGAGGCAAAAGTATCTAAGGTGAGGTAACAAGACAACAGTACGTCTTCTGAGTTTTACAGGTATTTATTACCAATAATGCATCGACTTAAAATGAACAACAAGTAATTGTCAGCGACAGTCAACAACGATAGGCAGTGATCGACATTGATCTGCATCTTCTTACAGACTGGACACCGATTGATGGAATCGACAAGCTTTTATAGATATTGATTAATTAAGAATTAAAGGGTGATTAGATCTTCTTTATCAGTGATGTACTGTAGAACAGACTGGACAACAAGACGGGTACAGTTCATGTTACATGTTACACGTTGCACAGCTGTTAGCACAACAAGGATGACCTGATTTTTCTCCAACAGTAAACACCGGCAAAAGCTGTATATCTTATTTATTTATAAATATATTTTTTCTAATTTTCGGTCATATATTCACATTTCTTGCTCTGCTTCTTCAGAGCCTGCAGTATACTTTCAGGGGCCCAACTCCTCAGGCAAACATTCGCAGCCGTTTCAAAGACGAAGTCTCATCAAATGAAACATTTGCGGGGCCTCAAATTTGACCAGCTGAGGGGGAGGATGGAACGATTTACAAGACACTCTCGCTACCTCCGGGTAAAAACTATGTGTAGGAAGAATGCAATACCATTAGAAAGTTTAAATCCATCTTTATTTAATACTTTGTTTTTTCAGTTCTTTTCCCACTTTCTATATGGTCATTTTTCTCTCTTTTCTTTTTCACCCCATGCCCATCTTTCCATACTTGTGTCTTACAGGCTACCTTACATCTCAAATGATGCAGAAACAAGCTCGGAGTTCAGCTGCATCTCCACTGCAGACAGTTGTAGAACTCTTACAATACACAGTGATGGGGGCACTTCTATAGATAACACAGAGACTGAGAAAGACGGGGATGAGCATGCTGTGTGAAGATCAATCTGTACTCTCAAATGCCCAGGGTTGAGCCACATAATCACTCAGATTAACACACAAACATACGTACACACAGTTATCTCCTTTATGACACTTTCTCACTGTCTGTCATCATTAATGGGATCCTCATGGAGATAAAAGTTTTAGTTACAACTGTAATTTGCATGTGTCTATCATCTGTCCGAAGAACAGCAGACAGTGAACCAGTATCAACTCATGACGGTCGAACCAGAGCCTCCCCATGAATCCAGATTTTCCCCTCCCCACATACTCATGTCCCCTCTATAAAACCTGAGATTCGTAGAACAGTCCATCAAATTTTGACAAATAAGGAAGCAAAGGGGGGTAAAATATTCAAAAAGGACTTGGATGCTACTGACTAATTGCCTTTCCATTTTTGAACAGACACACCAGTCAGTCATTTTTTCGTCATTAGGTCTTCCCACTTAGGGACCTTCTGTCCTCAAGGGAAAAAATGACTTTTCTTTCCATTATGTTCATCCGTTCCGCTTCTGGTTGTCATGTCGTCCTTAACAGTCACTGGAAACATGAACCCCTTTCGTGTTGTAGGGACTTTTTGCAGTTCCTAGAAACTTCTCTGTAACTAGGCTGTTTTCTGCGTGCGTTGGACGGCATAGGAACTAGGAACCTTAGCTAACACTTCTTAGAAACATTGTAGTTCCTACTTCGAGGCAGCGTCTTTTTACACATCCATAGGAACTTATATGATGTATTGTTTTGTGATGGGTAAACCTCATAAGCCATGGCCATTACTGGATACTTCTTAGGATTTGCCATTTTTGAAAAACAATTGTGGTCAGCTGTTGTCTTGTAGCTTTGGACAATGAACGGAACCAGCAAGTAATGGACTGACAAAGTGGTCCAAGCTCTTCTGGTCTGCCAAGCCACAGAGGGATTTTTGAGAGCTTGCAGAAGAGCATAAACATTTTTGCCAAAATAAGTATGAGGTTAGCTGCAGAGAAGTTTTACTAACCCTAAAGCAATGCAGGGAGATATAAGAAAACTTAAACCCATTCGATCATCCATGGTTATTAGTCCCACCATGCAGAATATGAATACACACCAGGCTCTTTATGGCATAAGGATTCAGAATTTTTATTTTTTTTTCAGAATGCCAACTATGTAAACGGACCCGAGGTTGAGAAAAATAAAACAGAAATGCCTTCCAACTCTAAACTTTTCCACAAATTCCTCCACCTATAATTGAACGATTTATTTTAGGGGACTTGGTTTTATCTTAAACTCAAAATTGATAATGGAGCCAGTTGTTTTGTACTATCCTTGAGAAGACATTTGTTGACATTTTAATTTCTCCAGCTGTTCCCAGAGGTTTATGTAGCATGCAAACATTGTGCACACATTTGCTGTAGGACCGGGTTGACATATCAGTATTTATAGTTGCCACATTTGTTAGTCAGGATCCTTTAATTGCTATGATGCAGATTATAAGTGAACGTTGCAACAGATGTTCACGGTCTGCACCTTAAAATGCAGCAATCCCTTTGGGAACAGTGAAAAAGATATCCTGGCTTACAAATACTTTTGGAATAGGCCAGTTTTAACAAAATTAAGAGACGCGTCCTATGAAATTAATTTATAAATGTTTGTATGTTATTTCTAAAACTGGCTGTTTGTTACACTTAAAATTAAAAAAATGTTTCCACCTCTCATGGGGGTCCTAATTATGGCTTTCAAAGTCTCATTTCCCTTCATGACCAATCCTTTACTTGCAATATTCTTAAATCCATTTGAAAATTAATGTTTAATGGCTCAAACAACATTTGAGTCACCAAAAGATGACTTTTTATGGACAAGCAAACACACACACACACACGTCATTGAAATTGGCATCCAAGTGGAGTCCCGAATGTTACTTTGACAGTTGACTGATTAGTGTTGCAACATAGCACATATGTGTCTGGGTGTGTAATTATGTTGTAAAATTCATATGTAATATACACAATTATTGTACTTTATTACTAATCAAGATATGTTGCTGTATTCGCCTATTCCCAATTCTAATGCTATCTGTATCGCCTTAATCAAACTTTCCAAACCTAGCAGCTCCTTTTCATAAGTTGATGAAGTAGCATCAACTTTTAGACTAGGAAAATATTCAACCTGTTCTACATTGTTTTCATTCAATTGCAGTAAATGGAGTAAATCTATCGGCAACCTGTTGTAGACATGGAAGGAGGTCCTTCATACGGGAAAACAATGATAGATTCTCCAGACCCCATTGTGTTGACTTTCTGCATGAAGACTCTTGGGGTACAAAGAAATTTCAGAGACTAAAGAAAATTATTATTAGATTTGGAGTCTTTCACCACAACAGACTTCATGAGGAGAATACCATTTGTATAGATATTGAGCCAGTGGGACAAACTTAGATTCACACTTCTCAGCCACCAAGCTGTTGTTTACATCCCCCTCTATTAAGCTGGTAATCATGTGTGAAGTGATCCTCTCTTTGTTAGTGCAGCACTCTTGTGTCTTTCCAATTGGCCAGATTGTGAACAGTTGTTGGACTGTGGCAACAACATTATCTTTAGTCCCCTAACTCACAGGTGTAGTGGGTGCCAGAACGAAAAGAAAGGCATACAAAACAGTGGCCAGACCAGTTATGCGGTATGGTTTAGAGACAGTGGCATTGAGGAAAAGACATGAAGCAAGGCTGAAGGTAGCAGAGATGAAGATGTCGAGGTTCTCTTTGTAAGTGATGAGGATGGATAGGATCAGGAATGAGTCCATAAGAGGGACAGCACATATTGGAATGTTTTGGAGAGAAGGTCAGAGAGGCCAGACTTGGATTGTTTGGTCACGTATAAAGGAGGATGGATGGACGATATAGGTAGAAGGATGCTGAGGTTGGACCTGCCAGGCAGGAGGCCTAGAGGGAGACCAAAGGAGAGATTTATGGCTGTCATGAAAGAGGACATGAAGTTAGTTGGTTTGAGAGAAGACAAAGAGAATCGAATTAGGTGGAGGAGGTTGATTATCTGTGTCAACCTCTGAAGGGAGCAGCCAAAAGGAAAAAAAGAAGACTCACAGGTATGGTGGATAGAGTTATAGGTCCATCTTAGATAGAATGTAAACAGTCCTTTTTAATTACTTCCTTTTTGGCATTAGCTTATTTTGTTTCTTTTCCAGGTTGTTAGCTGAGTAGTGTCTGTACATGACTTTTAAAGGAGGGTAAAGGTAAAGGTAATTTAAGTTACATATTGTAGTGATTCCTAGCAGTGAAATCATGGTTCAACACTCCATGGGTCTGAAATGCTCATACATGCACAAACAGAAGTTGTAAAAATGCGTAAACGGAGAGGTGACAGAGTGAGAACCACTGTAGGGAGCACTGTGTATTTTTTCAGACATGGCTGATAAAAGAGACCAAGATATCAAAAGTCTTCATTGTTTTGGAATGATATTTTGAAATAGCATTCGCTCTCGCGATTGCATTAAGTCAACGCATGAACTCTGTGGTAACTACTGGGCAAAAACTAAGAGAAAGAATAGCACCAGTTAACACTAATAAATACCTAGAAGTGTGTGGACAAGGACATTCTGCTTGTTAACAAGTACTGTTGTCAAAAGAAGAGAAATGTCCGGCTTCTTATTTTTTAAATTGAGATCCTGGGATTTTATAACACTACCATGACATTCAAACACACAAAGGCACACTCACACAGTTTCATTCATTAGCCACCTCAAATGGAACAGTGTTCTCTCTGGTTCATATTCTCCCCTTTGTTCACATTTTAAATTGGTACAGTCACTCTTAGTCCCTCCCTCCCACTGCTTCTTTCTTTCACACACACACAGGCACACAGTTTGTAACAGCCCGCAGCAGTTTCTGTTCTCCCGGGTGTGGACAGCTCCATCAATTGTGTGTGAATAATGTCCAAGGTCACTGTGTACTCAGAGGGTGATCATAAAAACCATACTGTTGATAACCACCAGCTCAACCTGAATTAGACAGATGCTGGGCAAGACAAGAAGCAGGGAAAAAATGGAGGGAGGAAGGAGGTCAGAACAGTATGTGTGCGGCAATGGTGAGAGAGGGGAGAAATGGGGAAGGGCTGGAGGAGCTAAACATGAAGACAGGTGAAGAAGGAAAGGTGGAGGAAAAGCTTGCATATAGTACTAATCGTAAGAAACAGGAGAGGAAAGGGGTGGGAATGTTGAGGCTGAGTGGGTGCAGACAAGTGTCTACCATTCTCTCTGATCAGTCTGATTAAAGGAAAGGGACAGAATACCCTTTGCACTCTATTTCCAGCGTCATTGATGCCTCAGCTTGTATGCGGTTCTATCAAGTCCATCCACAAAAGCGCCTCAGAAAGAGACAGCTCATCAGACTGAGGACAGCGCCGATGTCCCATTTGAATTTAATCGTCATTTGACTCACTGGTATGTAACAATGTTTCTATGGAATTGGGATGATAGTTAAGGTGTGTCAGAGGACACACAGATGATTTTCTGCCAAATTGTCAACATCATCCTTAGTCTCCGACACAGGTTGATTTTTTTTTTTTTCTTCCTTCGGAAGAAAACAGAATTGTCTGTTTTGTGTCTGCCTCTGGCAGAAAACAGAATTGATTCAACCGCGTTTCTGGCCACCCAGATCATAAGGCATTTTCACCACCAACATTAATAAAAAATGTAATTTCTATCCATCTATCCATCATCTGCAGCTTATCCTGCACTCAGGGGTTGCAGGGGGATGCTGGAGCCTATCCCAGATGTCATCGGGCGAGAGGCGTAGTACACCCTGGAGTAGTTGCCAGTCAATCACAGGGCCACATATACAGACAAACAACCAACCTTGTAACCTGCTGCATGTTCTTGGACTGTGGGAGGAAACCCAAGAACCCAGAGGAAACCCCTGCAGACACTGGGAGAACATGCAAAGTCCACACAGAAAGGTCCCCTTTCAGAATCGATTCAGAGTCCTTCGTGCTGTGAGGCCGAAGCGCTAACCACTGTCGCACCATGCTGCCCTTCATTCAATTTCCATTATCAAAAAAAAAAATAGTATAAAATGGTATATGATCATACCAACAGCAATAGCCATCTTTTCTTTTAGGTAAATGTAATTTGTCATTAGGGTGTCATACATTCCTCTATAAAGCACTTAGATATGTTCATTTCATACAAACAAGTAAGCCGCCACCTCATAATGGTGGAGGGTTTTGCATGTCCCAGTGATCCCCAGGAGCTTTGCTGTTGACTTTATGACTCTGGTGGGGTCACCAAAGGCAAATGGGTCCTGGCTGAGGGACCAGACAAAGCATGGCTCAAGAAGATCGACGAATGAGGAAAAAGATGAATGAACCTGGTTTTACCTTCCCTCGATGCAGGTCACAGGGGCCCCTCCCCTGAGCCAAGCCCAGAGATGGGGCTTGATGGCAGGCGCCTGGTGGCCGAGCCTGCAACCATGGGGCCCAGCAGGGGTCAGCCCGGAAGGGCACCTGGGTCCCCCTTACCTTGGGCTCACCACCCATAGGAGGGGCCATGGGGGTCAGGTGCGATGTGAGCCGGGTGGTGGCTGGAGCAGGGAACCTTAGCGATCTGGTCCAGGGCTGCAGAAGCTGTCACCTCTCTGGCAGTTAAGCAACCTGAGCTAGCAAGGGAGGCTGAGAGGTTCCGGCTAGATATAGTCTGACTCACATTGACGCATGACTCTGGCTCTGGAACCAGACCTTACGAGAGGGGTTTGACTCTCTTCATCTCAGGAGTTATCCCCAGTGAGAGGGTCTGGGGGATATTGATTTACCCTCACCTTGGCGCCTACATCTTGGTGTTCAACCCATCGAACAAGAGGGTAGCCTCCCTCTGCCTCCGGGTTGGGGGTCGGGTTCTGACTGTTGTGTGGGCCTATGCACCCAACAGCTGTTCAGAGTACCCTCCTTTCTTGGGGGTCCTTAGAGGGCTGGGCAGAGAGCACTCCTGTCTGGGACTCCCTCGTCTTACTGTGGTACTTCAACACTCACGTGGGCAGTGACAGTGAGACCTGGAAAGGCCTGGTTGGGAGGAAGGGTCCCCCCCATCTGGACCCGAGTGGTGTTCTATTACCGGACTTCTGTGCTTGTCACGGACTGTCAATAATGAACACCATGTTCAGACATAAAGGTGTGCACATATGTACCTGGCACCACCACACCTTGGGTAGCAGTTCAATAATCAACTTTGTGGTTGTATCATTGGACTTGAGGCCGAATGTTCTGGACCAAGGGGGGAAGAGAGGGCTGAGGTGTCAACTGATCACCACTTGGGAGTTAGCTGGCTCCGATGGTGGGGTAGGTTGTAGGTCAGACCTGGCAGACTCAAATGCATTGTAAAGGTCATTTAGGAATGTCTGGCAGAGTCCCTGTCAGACAGATTTTTAACTCCCACCTCCAGCAGAGCTGCAACCACGTCCCACGACCCCAGGGAGGTGCTCAGAGTAGAGTCGCGGCACCTTCACAAGGAGGAGTCAGATGAATTGGCTCTGGCATCTGGTTAGCTTGTCTCCTGGACTCACTTCCCACAAGAAGGATGCACTGCGCTCACCGGCGTAAAGAGTGAAGAATGCATCTATGTAGTTGTTATAGCCAAAGATCAATAAGCTAAAGGCGTACTCTCGCAAAGTTACTTATCTGCATGGGACAGATGACGTGGGTGCACTTGAGTAAAAACATATTGTGCAAAATCAATATGGATTTCCAGACACAGTCTCTATTTCAAAGGACTTCCTTGATGCTGGTGGTTTGGAAGTGGAAGTGTAAAATGTAGGGTTTTATATTTATTCATTGATTTATTCATTTTCCAATCACTTCAGAAGTAAGACTGGTATATAGATTAGGTTTGATATATTCAAGAAAATATGATTTAACGTGTCAATGCACCTCCTTCCTTATACCAAACTGAGATTGGCCAACGCAGATATAACCTTTACCTTGCTGGGGCCAGGTAGTAGTCCAGACTTTTTGCTACTGCTGTGTGTCTGAATGCAGTGATCCTAAAATGTGTATCTAGTATTCCCAAACAGGACGGCTCACTACAGATATTAAACGGACATGTAGCTCAATTACAACTGGAATTCAAAGTAAAGACACCAGAAACACTGCAGTGCCTTGAGTTTATGGCAAATATATGCAATTCAGGTTAGGGCGCCCCTCCTGCAAGCCTGGATATTAATGACGTAATCTCAGCACATAGACACACACACTCACAAACACACAGACTCTCTTTGTCCAGATTTATTTTGACATCTATTACCGCTCCCCTCCTCTCATCCTCTCTCAGTCTGCAAATCCTGGATTATGGATATCCCAGGTAATGGCAATATGGACAATCCCCTTGTTCAGTCCAAGTAATTGATGAATAATCTACTCTGGATCTTCTTCTTATCCTTTTGGCTTTTCCCTTCAGGGGTCGCCATAGCGAATCAACCTTCTCCATCTAACCTTATTCTCTATATCCTCCACTCTCACACCAACTAACTGCATATCCTCTCTCACTACGTCGATAAATCTTCTCTTCGGTCTTCCTCTAGACCTCTTTCCTAGCATCTCCAATTCCAGCATCCATCTACCAATATATCCACTATCCCTCCTCTGTACATGCCTGAACCATCTCAGTCTGGCCTCTCTGACCTTTTCTCACATACATCTAACATGTGCTGTCCCTCTGATAGACTCTTTCCTGATCCTATCCATCCTTGTCACTCCTAAAGACAACCTCAACATCTTCATCTCTGCCACTTCCAGTCCTGCTTCCTGTCTTTTCTTCAGTGCCACTGTCTCCAAACCACACAGCATCGCTGGTCTCACCACTGTCTTGTAAACCTTTCCTTTCATTCAGGCTGATATTTTCTATCGCATAGCACCCCTCACATTTTCCCCACCCATTTCAACCTGCTTGAACCTGTTTCTATACCCTGCACACTCTCTGTTGCTCTGGACTGTTTAACCTAAGTATTTGAAATCCTCCAACTTCTTGATCTCCACAATGTCATCTGCAAAAACATCATGTTCCATGAAGATTCCTGTCTAACCCCATCTGTCATCCTGTCCATGACCACTGCAAAAAAGAAAGGGGTCAGAGCGGAGACCTGAGGAAGTCCCCCTTCCAACTTGAACTTCTCTGTTACACCTATAGCACACCTCACCACTGTCTCAAAGCCAGCATATATGTCCTGTACTAGTCCTGCACATACTTCTCTGCCACTCCTTCAATTGCATAGTACCCCTGACACTTGTCTACCCATTCCAGCCTGCTTGAATCCATTTCTTTACCTCTTTTCCACACTCTCTCATCAACTTTATCCCTCTTTAGTTACCGCAATTCTGCACACCCCCCTTATTCTTAAAAATGAGCACTATCACACTTCTTCTCCATTCCTCAGGCATCTTCTCACTCTCGAAGATCCTGTTGAATAATCTAGCTATAAATTATACAGCTAGCTATAAATTCTACAAATACCTCTCCGAGACACTTTCATACCTCCATAGGTATATCATCAGGACCAACTGCCTTTTCCATTCTTCATCCTCTTCAGTGCGTTCCTAATTTCCATTTTACTAATCTCTGCTACCTTGTGGTCTTTAATAGGCACCTCTTCTACCCTTTCCTCTCTTTCATTTTCCTCTTCCATCAACTCTCTCTTCAAAGTACTATTTCAATGTTCCCGTCACTCTTCTAGTATCTGTCAGTAGGTTTCCCTTCTCTCTATTCATAATCACCCGGACCTGGTGTACATCCTTTCCGTCTCTACCTCTTTGTTTGCCAACCTGTAGAAAATCATTCTCTCCCTCCTTACTGTCCAACCGAGCATACAAGTCATCATATGCCCTTTCATTTGCCTTTCCTACCTCTATCTTTACCTTACGCTGTATCTCCCTGTACTCCTGTCTGCTCTCTTCAGTCCCCCCAGTGTCCCACTTCTTCTTTGCTAACCCCCCCCCATCCCTCCGGCATGGGGTATGGATAATGCCGCCCGACAGCATGGTGTCTGTCGAGAGTATCTTGCTTGCAGTCAGCGACCAGGTAAGACACGACAATCTGACATACATGTTGCGAATGAACAGAGCTGTGGTTGCCCTCCTGAAGTCGGAAGCGCTCGCTCACCAGCTAATTGCTAATGGCGTGGTCATGGGCGATACCTTCGTGCAGGTGTCCCCCTGTCTGTGCCCTCAACACGGATCACCGTCTCCAGTGTTCCACTGTTCATTCCGAATGGACTGTTAGAGAATGAACTTAAAAGGTTCGGAAAGTTGGCCATTGGCTTCAAAACTGTAAGCCTGGGGTGCAAGGACCCTCGGCTGAGGCATGTACAGTCATTGAGACGGCAGGTGTTCATGTTTTGGGTGGCACCATCACAAACCCTGGAGGTTTCATTCAGGGTGAAATACAGCGATGCCTCATTCATGGTATATGCCAGTTCAGGGCAAATGAAATGCTTCGAATGTGGGGATCTGGGCCACAAACAGGTTGCTTGTCCGCATAGGAGGCCGGAATCGGAGGTCGATCCGGTTATTGATGGCGGGGCGGAGATGATGCGGGCTTCTGCCACGGCCGTGGACGCTTCACTCGCTGTGCCGCCCGCCGGTCAGGAGGCTACGGCCGCGGAGGCTGCGACCACGCTGGCTGCGGCCGCGCCAGCTGTGCCCGAGGCGGCTGTGCCCGAGGCAGCTGTGCCTACGGGGGCGGCGGCTGCTGATGTATCAATGCCAGATGAAGATGTGCCTGCCGGTGCTATGCCACTGAACCAGACCGCTTTGCCTTTTGAGGCTTGCCTTCGCAGGGTGGGCAGGCATTGCCTGCCCCAGTTCCCATCGGGGAGCGGGTTGCAGCAGGAAGTACGGCTGCTTCCTCCGTGGCGACGGCGGTGTCAGGCGGGCTCCCAAGCTCTTCGGGTCGTAAACGTGGCGCCACTAAGGTGGAAACAGGTGAGACAGGGAGCCAGATTGGTGAGGGCGAAAAAATGGAATGTGAGTCGGAGCCGGACATTTTTTCACCTGCGGAAGCACCAAGGCACAGGATGATCTCTACTCCTTGGAAGAAATTAACAAATTCCCTGATTATACTTTTTATAAGAAGGTTGCCTTAACATCAACGGCGGGAGAGATAGTAATAAGAGAGCACTGATCTCTGACATCTGCTCCCGGAAAAAGCTAGATGGTGGACTGGGGTTTATGGTGGGACAGACCCCTTTACCTCAGCCATGGTACCACCAAAAATGCGGGTGTAGCTATCCTCCTTAAGGCTTCAACCAACGCAGTTTTCAGCACCGATGGCAGTCGTTGTTAACCCGGGTCTCACCCAATCCAGTATGAAATTTTTAGGTTTGATTAGCATATATGGTTTTGGCAAAAAGTTTTACACCAGATGCCTTTCCTGATGCAACCCTCTGCATTTTACCAGGCTTGGGACCCGCTCAGGGAGACACTGGCCTGTGCCCCCCCCGAGGCTGGCTCCAGGAGACAATGGCCTGTGCCGCCCTGAGGCTGCATTTCAAGTCCATTGACTTATGAACTGAAATATCATTAGTTTCATGTATATATTCCACAAATTCCATGTCTAAGCAGAGGAATCAGATGATGATGATAAAAGTTAGAAAATGCAAAAATATGCCTTTGTAAAAGTTTCAGCCAGTGCAGCTGTCAGGAGTTCCCTGCTTCATCACTGTGTTTATCACTACTGACTTTCAAACAGGTATTTACATTTTATATATGTGCATCTGTTTTGCATGGATTTGGTACGTGTTTTTTTTGGGGGTGGGAGCTGTAAAATTGTAATGTTTGTTTTTATTACTATTTTCCTTTTTTTTCACACTGACCGCGCTCAAGCTTTATTGTGACAGTAACTGTATTCAAAATGTGTGGGTATGTGTCTATTCGTGCGTGCCTCTCAGTGTTTCCATGCACCTACATAATTAGTGTGTTTTTGGTAGTCTAATGGCTTCACAGGAATGCTCTGAAATGCTGATGAACATCTGTTTGGCAGAAAAACTCTGCATGCTCCTCCTCCGTCCCTCTTTCTCTCTCTCGAACCCTCTGGCTCTCTCTATCTCTCTCTTTCTTCCTCTGAAAGGAATTCACACACAGTCATCAGCAGTATATTTCACTATATGTGAAAAATATAATTATTATGTACCCAAAAGCATCACATCAAGTCAACAAACTCCTACGGGAAATTCTTGTTACCGTTGTTTTAGATGCCTGTCTAAAACAACGCCTTTTAGCACACTCCAGCACCCACTCTAACAAACCAACCTGCAGAATTCCTAACAGGACAATGAACGGAGTACATTTTAGATAAGAGCAGGTGTCTTGTGTCTCGTGTGTTTGTATATGTGTGTGTGTGTGTGTGTGTGTGTGTGTGTGTGTGTGTGTGTGTGTGTGTGTGTGTGTGTGTGTGTGTGTGTGTGTGTGTGTGTGTCAGTGCGCGAGCGGGTGCGTGCGTTTGTTTCTTTGTGTCTCCCTGTCCTGATGCCAAAACCCTTC
>CAAKHD010003769.1:44516-78643 GCA_901007705.1 Fistularia tabacaria
TGTGTGTGTGTGTGTGTGTGTGTGTGTGTGTGTGTGTGTGTGTGTGTGTGTGTGTGTGAGAGAGGGAGACAGAGAGAGACAGAGACAGAGAGAGACAGAGACAAAGAGAGAGAGAGAGGGAGACTCCTTTTTCATGCTATAAATATGCCTACATCTGAGAATCCCCCTGTTATTTCACAGTTTTCCTCTTTGACGTTTTCAGTCTGCTCTGGACCAGACAGTGGTAGTCTTCAGCAATTCATCAAGCACTTCCAATATTTCATCACCCAACCCATACCTGGCCTTAAAAAAAGACTCAATATTAAAGAATATAGCAGGAGTTCCAATTTCTTTTTGTCAATACCAGCTATTTTCATTAAAGACCTGCCATTAGAGCGAACTGTGGCTTCACCTCTGTTTCCCGTCAAAGCAATTGTTGTTTCGGCAATGTACGTGTTCAAGTGACTTTAATCAACACAATATTAACAAGTTACTGCAGGATGAAAAATGAGCTGCTGCACGCACAACAAGGGTGATGTAGCCACAGTCATCAGAGGGAATGCAGCTTATGAACCGGTCCTGTGAGAGTCATTCATTCATTCATTCATTCATTCATTCATTCATAATCAAAACCTATTATCCTGCAGCCTATCCCTGCTGTCATTGGGTGGGAGGGGGGTTTACCCTAGACCAGTTGGTAGTCAATCACATGGCCACATATAGACACACAACCAGTCACACGCTCATTCGGGCAATTTAGGTTTTCTAGTTAACCAACTGCATGTTTTTGAACTGTGGAGAAGACCGGGGAATCTGGAGGAAACCCAGGCAGACAAGGGGAGAGCATGGAGACTCTGAAGAACGACCCCCTGTTGGATTCAAATCAGCGACCTTCTTTCTGTGAGACAGAAGTGCAAACCACTAACATGCCACCCTGTGAATATTGTTTCTGTACTGGCAATGTGTCTTATCATCATAATGTTCCATAAGTTTATTTTGAAAGATAATACTTTGACCCAAAACAAATCCTGTGCAAATAGCGGATGTTTCTATTCTTGTTCAACAATTCCTGCTGGAATTAAACCAGGAACCCTCTTGCTGGCATAAGTGCTAAACACTGCGCCATCGAACCACCCTGTGAGAGTTTTGTTTGTCATAAAAGGAATTAAGGAGCTATCCATTTCACCCCCACTCTTATTTTGATACATGTAGCATGTTTATATGATTCCTATAACATTTCATGCATTTTCATCGACATATGATTGCTCTAAACCCTCATTTTTTGGCAATAATGTGTCTAATACGAAAAAAAAGATAACTGATTTCAGAGCAGAGCCTCCACCAGCTCCTCATGTTTTTATTCATGACCAGACTGTTAAGGTTTTCCAGCAGTGAAAGTATTTTGGAACAGTAATTGACAACAAATTAACATTTGAATCCAACACCGGAGCTGTCTGTTGAAAGACTCACCGCCACATGAGTTTTATCAAAAGCTCCAAACTTTTAATATTGACACCTGAGAAAGGATTTGATTGTTCTTTTTTTTGGTTTTGGTTTTTCTTTTAAAGAGTCTGTTCAATCTTTTCCTTATACCGCTTATTTTGGGTTCTTACTGTGAAAAAACAGACACAGGCTGCAAGGCATTGTATGAGTGTGCATGTAATGCTCTCACCTTGAGGAACTTTCTGTATTATTCAGAGTAAGAGTTGTAAATAGGGTCCAGTCTGTCCTCGCGTTTTGCAGTGTGCCCCTATTTCATAGGGCTCAAAGGTAATTGTCCAATCAAGAAAGGAGTTGCTCTCACATATATTTGGTGTTGAGGTACTCAAGCTTTTTTTGTCAGTGAAATACAACCATTCATCGTCTCCTCACTTGAATTGAATTATGGATAATTAATTGCTGAATGGGGCTTTTTTATGATTTGTGCATTTCTGACATTTTCTTTTTTTATTTTGCTGTTTTGTTTCTTAAGGTGAAATTGACACATCAATCACAGAATGAATTGCCGGTGCAGTGAATTAATGCTTAAAACAAGTGTTTGTCTCAGGGGCAACCTTGCATCACCTTTCAGGGCTATGCCACAAGTGCATGTCAAGGATTCAAATGGGATCCTGGTAATCTGACTTAAATTTGCATTTTTCTGATTCAAGCCTAGAATTGAAAAATAGGGGAAGGTTTCACATGAATTGCAACGTTTAGTTCAGTTCATCCTCAGTTCAGGGCGAATTCATTACACAAGGGGACAATTAACAGTGTTAACCATCATTCTGCACAGACACGTCTATGAAACATGAAGTATTGTGAATGTTCAATGTTTCACTGGTTATGAGCCTTTTGTCTAGCCGGGGTAATTAAGTTGTGGTTAAGTTGATGAGGCTACTGCAAAAACATTCCTTTCAGCTACTGGACATATAAAAAAAAAGGCAAGAGCCAAGCACACCTTCCTTTCATTCTGAAAACTGTATCATTTTTAATGCTGAGAAAGTATTCCTCCGCAGAGCCTCAACTGATCACAGCGATCTATTGTTGCTGTGTGGTAAAACCATAATAAGTGCTCTAATTTCACAGTGCTTTTGAACTACAGTATGTCTTTTGAATTTACAGCCACACTAACACAAAATATCAATTATGAACCCATCACTTGAATATTCATATGTATGGGCTTTTATTTTTTTTCTTTCTTTACAATTAATAGCATTTGTCAAAATGACTCAATGAAAACGGTTTCATGAAAGGAGGATTTACTGCAGGGCTTTTTTATTGTCCTGCATCCTTTATTAGGTGTATCAAGGTGTGCCAAAGTCCTTCAAAGCAATGCTCACCTCATGGCAGGAATGGTGGTACCACTTCTGGGCAGATATTTTGTCTAAAAAGATGTGGGGCCTTATTTTAAAGACATAGAATACAAAGTCTGAAGTGCAGGGCGCACTGGATTTAAATTATTAAATAATTCAAGGCCCAGTCAATTCAGTTTCTCCTATTTGCAGGGGCAAATAATACTATGCAAGGCATCTTGATCCAAACTCCCTTCAATTATCCTGCAAACAAAACAATTCCAAGGTCTGACTCCATTCAAGAAATCTCCAGCAAGGGAGATGGTCAGCAAATCTGTCCCCGGATCCAAGAGGCCTGGGAGCTGGGTGAGGCAGATTCAAGATCACTGTTAGCGATGGAGCATCGGTCTCCCTCAAACATAGTATAAGTATTTACGGGTTACTACTGTACATTCTGAGTAATTAGGTGAATCCAATCCCCTGGTCTGTAAATATTCACTGGGAAAATACTGCCTATCATTTTGGATCCATAATTATTTTTTGGAGACTGTGTCAACCTCAGGTAAACAATAAATGTTTTGAACTTAAGAGACATTGGAGTGTTCAGACCTTGTACCCTTAAAATAATTTGACATGCATTCGTCATGGGCTTTGTTTTTCTCGCACAAATTATACTCCAGCAGATGGTTTGTGTAAACAATTTTTAGGATTCCGCAACCTCTCATTACTTTAGTTGAACAATCCGTACGAAAACTAGAGGTCAGAAACTGTCCATACAAAAGGGTTACATCGTTAGCAAATAGCGAAGAAGTCATTAAATTGGCATTTCTGCACGATGACACCATATTGTTTTAAATAACCAACAACTATAAAAGTCATACCGTCATGATCCTACATTTTTCTCTCAGAAATATAAAAATGAAGATGAACGGGTACATGACAGTCTCCCGTTCATCAAATATGTGTGTCCCACAAAATAGGATGTCATGATGTACAGGTCATCTCACAATGGTTCCAGGATCAGAACACAGTCAATTACATTTACATCACAGCTGTTAGTGCTTAGAAATGTAGAGGGTTTTAGGAATGAAATCAAGTGAGAAGCTTGCAGCACATTTGAAATCCAGGCACTGTGTGGCCAGCATCTGTTACCAGCATCTTGTTGAATCTTGTCTCAGAATATTTTCCCTCTTGAGGGAGAATTGATCTGTGCCAGGGCCCAACAATGTATACCTACTGAAGTAGGCATTGATTGCACATGAATTGATTCTGATGAGATTGCTGAACATGATGTCACAATAACTTCCTTCATACCAATTCAAGTCAAACCAAATTCACTGAAAACAGATAGAGGCTATTCAGACAAATGTATCAGAGGCCCTAAAATATATTTCTTCGTCTGGTAAAACACAACAAACAAGCATAAGTACTGTGTGGGTCATGGTTAAATGAGTAGGTCTTGTTTTGAGAATGGCACTGAGGGAATAACATGGGCACAAATGTTTACATAAACACTCACAAAATATAAGATTAGGGGTATGAGGTCAATCCAAATTGGGGACAAAAGCATGTGAAAGTTGGTCATTTGTTAGGGAGGGACAGCATTTGCAAATCTGGCCTGGACATAGATAATGGGTTCCCCAGGATTAGACACTGGGGGCGGACTAAAACACTTTGAGCATTTTTTTGTTGAATGTAAGTGGATACTGTCTTTGTTAAATGTATCAATCCTGACAACAGGACCTGAAGAAATTTCACCTCTTATATGAGAAACCTCATCAGTTCTAATAGACTATGGGGAGTTTTTCGGTATATAAGTGCTGGAGTTGGGATTGGGAGTCCATTGGTTTCATTGTGTTCATGAAAGAGGTTAATATGCAGCAAATAGGTTGAATTTGGATGGATTTGCAGGTGGATGTGGTAAGAATGTGGGATTGATCTCAGCATGTCATTGCATGCATGCGAAAAGGCTGCGTCTAAGACACATCCGTGATAATCAGTGATGGTCTTTCCAGTTTGTCAAAGATGGCTTCTTTGACTCTTCTCTCAAACCATCTCCCTTCTCTGGCCAGAATGAGGACTTTGCTGTCTTCAAACATGTGGCCCTTGACCTTAACGTGAAAGTAGACAACGAGCCCTGAGCTCAAGAGGTATCTCTACTCTGTTGGGCCATCTGTTTGTGCCGAGGTTGGTTTGTCTCTCCAGTGTCAAAGTCATCACAATTCCCATTGCATTTAACACCATACCCCACCTTCTCGATCTCGTGTCTGAGTGTCCTGTCCTAGGGTATTCGTCTTGGGGTTATATTGTTTCTAAAAACCTTCCAAAATACCAGCAATGTTTGGTATTACGATGTCCTTTCGATGCGTTCTGTTTTGGAAAAGGCCCAATTACAGTAGTCACAAGATTTTAGGGCTTTCCATTCCATGTTAGACATCTGTTTTCCTAAATTCTGTGGTTCTTTGAAATTTCTTCGCATGAAAGTGGAGAGTTTTGATGACCCCTAGTTGGTTCTCATGTGGATATTAATGTGATCAGAAGTTACTGAGATCAACAGCAGTACCTGAATGTTGTTCTTTCTCCAGTTAAATATTTTCATTATTTTTGCTACCCCCTTCCTCCCCCACCACCATTTGTGTGGATATGTTTCTTCGGCTGCATATATTTTATTTCTTTCTTTTAATGTTGCTATAATGACATGATAACCTCAGCAGAGTTCCTCTGCAATGACTCTGCAAGAGAGAGAGCTGAAGTGTGGCCTTTGGGCTGAGTTGGTGATAGGGCAGTCTTTCAGCGAGGGACACGATGGTCAAAGGCCGTTTACTGAAACTTCCAAGGTATTATGATATTAATCTGAACCCATCTGTGTTAATCTTTGACAATGTTTTTAACTGTATGAATGTACTTAAGGAATTTCAATCATATACTAATGTTGCAGTTCAACACAGAGTTCCAGAAATAATATATCAGTTAGTTCTATTGGTGGCCCCAAAGAATTGTGCTTCTCAATGAGACCTTTTTCCAGTGAATTGAAAAAGGTTTATCGTTCTTAATTTAACCATGATTATTATTACCTAATAATAATATTTTAGAAATGTCACATGTTTTCTCTGTATAATTGTCATGTTTTGACTTAAGCCCAATTATCTTGAGTAGAGGAGCCTTTGGATCCAAAAAAATCTCCGCAAACAGATGGCCAATCGAAAGAGAGGTACCTCTTCAGCTCAGAATTCTGTGTCCACCTATAACTTAAGGACAAGCATTGATCCTTTCAAGACAGCAATGTCCGCATTCTGGCCATCGAAGACAGATGTTTTGAAAGAGGAGTCAAAGATTACATCTTTGTCAAACTGAAAAAAGATCATCACTGAACAGAGGAGGGGGACTTCGCCACAGCCTTTTGCCTGCATACAACACCATGCTGAGAAATGTCCCAAGGGAGATTAACACACACATACCAGATCCATGTACACCCTGCAAATGGCCCAGAGAGGTCAACAGCCCAAACCAGGCCCTCGCAGCTACTGCCTGGGCCTCAGCCAAAGTGATCTGACTTTCTTCTGTTTTTACGCAATCTACACATTATGCTTTCAATGACCTATTAAGATTCTGATACAGGCGAGCCCCAAGAATTTGCACCTTTGTTCTAAAAACAACAGGCATATAGCAGTGCACACATTAACATATCACCCACCCAAGCATGTTGTTATAAAACAACACTTATCAAAATTGGGCGCTCTCTTTACTCGGACCAATGCCCAATCTCAGCCCCAGGATTTACCTGAACCTCCACAATGCAGAACTGAAGAAGCTTCTCTGATCAAATATGAAACATCTTCAGGAAAAAAAAGTCCAGTTGTCATGAGATTTGACACTGTTCAATATAAACTAAAATGAAGTTGAGTATTTCAAGCCAAAGGGCTAGTTGAAGGAATAAAAACAAAGATTTTTGTGTTGCTTTTTCTGCAGATTACTTTTATTTATGACTGCATGTTGCAACCGACAATTTTTATACCCGTATTTGCAGTGTATAAGCAAAGTTTGTGAAAATCCCATATTCCCTTAGTTTTTACCCCTTTTATCCTTCATCCGCTGCTGCTATTATTGTCTTACACGGCCGAAGGGTTAGTTTGATTTTTTTTTTCGTGTTTAAAGCTTCATTCACTGCTCCAGCTGTCTTGCATGAGCAAACAGAAAAATGTAGAAAAACAAAACCATTGCATCAAACGATAAAAAAGTAAGATTTCTCAAACCTGTTTCCGCAGTTGCTTTCTTTCTCTTCCAACATGACTCGCTCAAACCTCTTTTGGAGTCTCCCTTTTACATTTTTTAGATAGTTTTGTTTAGCTCCTGAATCCACTGTTAAACGTAACGTAAGGTTAATTGGATTCTAAATTGCCCTGATCTCTGTGGAACAGAGTGTTAAAGGTTGTATTGTGGTGGACACTGGGGGGGCGTGGCTTCTCGCCCTACAGGACTAGGGGCTGGGGGCGCGGCTTAGGCCGAAGGCTTATATATATGCGCCCCGGAAGTGCACGGGGTAGTGTATAGTGGTATGATGGTGCTCAATAATAAACGTAATGTCTCCTTCAAGACTCCAAGGCTTCGTCATCGCCTAGCACCACAGTATGTCTCTATATATGGCCCAGTGATTGACTGGCAACCTGTCCAGGGTGAACTCCACCTCTCAGCCACTTACATCTGGGATAAGCTCGTGCACCCTCCAACCCCCTGTGACTCTGAGTGAAGAAACTATCAAAAATTTGTGATTATATCTATTATATTTTTGTGGAAAAAGATGCTTTAGCAAAAAAAAAGTCTTTCAAACCTAATTGGTGTTTATGGACCACAATCAAAGAGAGCATGTCAAATTATTATCATTAACAGTTCTACTAATGTTAATGGCAGACGTTCTGAAATGTAGGTTCCTCACTTATGGTTCAGTATGTCACGACACCCAGGATGATGTAGTTTGTCTTGTCTTGACAATAATGGAGCTATACTATGTTTCATCATCCACGACAGATTGTTTCAAATCCCTCCCAAGAGCATGTCCTCAACACTGCGCTACCACTAATTGTCTCCAACTACATAGTCACCCCCCTTGAGAAAACTCATGTGTCTATTGTGGGATTATCTTGTGTGAATTTGCCTTTTGCATTTTCACTAAATTAGATTCCTTCTTTTTTCATGTGTGCCTTTATCTTAGAGGGATGTGGAGACAAACTGGGAGGGAAAGAACGGAAAGAAAATACCGCCGCATGCAGTCAAACCCTAAGCCATTCTGGTTCAGGGTTTTTCTGCCACTCATTTTAAGTTTCATTTTTGGATTTAAAAGTGAGCTTCATCTGGTTTCATTGTAAAATTGACATGCCGTGCCCTATATGCACTTGGAGGATCAAGCCATATGTGAAAGTAATTAATCCTGAAGAATAGGTATGTAATTTCAGTGGAAAGCAGACACAAGGACCAACATACAACTTGTTTAATTATTCAGTGACGTGTGTTGAGGTTCAAGGCTGGTGAGGCACTGACTGAGGCAGGAGAACTGCGTGCCAAACTTAGTGGCTCTTCACAGCCATTTTCTGATTACTTAGCACAAGAAACTAGTAACACACATACAGTTGTTGACAAAAAAAAACACTGTACGTTGGAAATTTAGTTCATACTGCAAAAGTTTTAAACTTTTTAATAGCTACATACAGAGTGACAGAAATACGGTCTTAGTGCAGAGTATGCCAGCAGTCAGCCGTCATTGCACAATGTATGTTGAGGCGCAACAGTTCACGGCCTCACCGCATGTCTCTTCTTGGTATTTAGATAGTTATTGTGAAAATCCAGCGATTTTGAATTGACAAAAATCTAAAGCAGGAGAAGTTAAATTTAAAAAGACCTATATAGTTCAAATCACTGATAAATCAATGCATCCATCCACCGCTTATCCTGCACTCAGGGTCGCGGGGGATGCTGGAGCCTATCCCAGCTGTCATCGGGTGAGAGGCAGGGTACACCCTGGACTGGGCACCAGTCAATCGCAGCGCCACATACACAGGCAAACAAGATTCACTCACTCACTCGGGATAATTCTCTAAATTAACCTGCTGCATGTTTTTGGACTTTTGAGGAAAACCCACACAGACACGGGGAGAACATGCAAACTCCACATAGAAAGGTCCCCTGTCGGAATTGAACCGGGGTCCTTCGTAATGTGAAGTAACTAACGTTAACCACTACACCACCATGCCGCCTTGAACAGTGAAGCGGTTGTGGCTAGGTTGGCAGAGATGATATAGGTTTGTAGAGGAAGTTTAGTGGTGCAATCCCCACCTCCTCCCGTCTGCATGTCATTCGGCAAGACACTGAATCCCTAGTTGCCCCCGATGGCCTGGTTAGTTCCTTCCATTGCAGCTCTAACGCCATTGGTATGTAATTGTGCTTGTGAATGTAATCCAGTGCAAAGCACTTTGAAGCCCAAAGGTGTTGAAAGCTCTGGATGCAGGTCTTCAGAACCAGAGTGAATTGCTCTTCAACTACACATTGAACGCCTAATTGTTCCTGATGAGTTGGCTAGGGATTTATTCGGTAGCGTGAATTAAAGGGTCAATGCGCAGTTTGGCTGCTTTTAATGTGGAAATTTTCTTAATACAAAGAAGAACCCATTCAACTTGGCTAGATCAATAGTACCACAATCAGGATTGTTTTATTCACCCAAATCTCCAGCAAAGATAGACTGTGTCTGTAGTTCTGTTTGAGGTGCATAAATTTGAATTGGCATGTACGAGCTAAAAACACAGTCATAAGCTGCATGTATATCATCTGAATATCGTATGTGCTCCAGAGGGAGCTTTTGTTTTCACAGTGCAGTCTGTTTGTTAGCAGACCCCCTTTGGAGCCTGGGTCACCATGTTCTATTACTGCACAGTATGTATGAAGTCAAACAAACACCATGCCAGTAGGCAAAGTAAACAGTCGTCCAGCACCCTGCTGCTTTTTGAAGCGCACTGTGAAATCTGGAAGAATGGTGATAATGGAGGTTTCAAGAAAAAATTCCCACCATTAATTTGATGAAGTTGGCAAGCGTGGGTATCCATGCATCATTGATATTTGAATGTCGGCACAAACCTCAAAAATTGTGGAGATGACCGAGTTTGCATTTTGACAGGATGTGTGCAGCCATGTCCATTTGCACACATTAACACACTTGATGAGTCTTTGTCCGCCAGCTTCATTGTATCCTAATAACACCCCTTACATCCCGCAATAATTATCTGCACAGCGGATCTCTCTGCTCTCCTTGTGTCTGAATACAAAAGACAATGAGAAAGTTTTCATAAAGAGCCTGAAATTTAGTTAGGGAGTAAAGAGGCAGAGCAACATCACGGGCGGGGGATCATACGAGTAGCAGACAACCGAGCAGACAGACAAAAGGAAAGGACAGAGAAATGATGATGATGAGTGTGGATAGGCAGGGAGAATTGAATCTTTTAATCTCCCAAAGTGGGAAGAAAGTGACCTGAGGCATTTGTGATTGGATTTCCTTTAAGTCCACAACTAGGTCAATAGAACTAGCATTGCTCATTAGCAAAGAGGCTTGAAAGAGGCAGGGAGCAGAGCGAGACAAAAGTTGTGACGATACAGTGAGCCTTATTCATTTGCCCTTTCCGCAGAGGAAGAGGAGGAGGGAGATGAAGGAGTGTCTGTAAGTTTGTGTGGCTTTGTTGACTGTCTAAAAAGAGCGGTGAGGTGGGAACAGGTAGCAAATAACAAAAAGGGCATTCAAACTAAATCGCAATCTTGCAAAGGATAATGCTGTTGAAACTCAGCGGCCTTATTAGGCCAATAGAATATCCTTGGAGGTCATGTCCTTCTAAAAAAAAGAAGAAAATTGTTAAATAGTTTTCAATCGTTAACATGAGTCATACTCTCTGATGTGTACATTAAAGCATTAGCCACTTTTATCATTGGACTGGCTAATAATGAACAACTAAAAGCAAGTGATAATTCTTCTGCACAATTAGATCCCTGCTCTCTTATAACACAATTAGCAACGTGGTGATAAAGGCAACCCGAGGGGGAAAACAGCAGGGGGGAGTAAAAAAAGAGAGGAAGCAATAAAAGAAACAAAACGATGAGTTGAGTCATGCATATGTTTTATATGAAAAAGTCAGGGTGCTTTAAACATATTTTAGTAGCTATGTTGAACGTAGCCTTTGAAGAAACATGCTGTTCATAGTTAAGTCAAGTGAATATTTTTTTTTTTATTTCACATTTTGTTTCAGAGGTTTATTTACTCTAAACAAGAGTTCATATCGATCTATCAATTATATTTGTTAGTGCTGACCTTTTACAGAAATATTGGCAGATTAGATACAATACCACAACTTTAAAGATCAGTACCTTACATGCAGCGTTTCTATGTATGTCACAATTTGTTATAAGTGCATCTCATAAATGCAGTTCATAAATATCAATACATATTAACTTGTGGTCAAATGACAACAGCGACAGGCGATGATCACAACATGTTCTCCTCAACATCTATGAAACAAAATACAATTTTTTACACTTTCTGATATTCAGATCAAGTGGAAGAACGCACAACAGTGTACTTGGAGTAGTAAAAGAGCAGAGGGCAAGACAGACTGCAGTTGCCCATCCCCAGTGAAAATGCGTGGTGCCTTATGAAGAAAAGTCTCAGCAACAGGGACCTCAAAGAGTTACGCATCTGAAGACGTATTGCATAGAAAAAATTGTACTCTCAAATCTCCAACGATGAGTGTCTTCTGTTCCCAGACACTTACTGACTGCCGTTAACAGAAAAGATGGCGTAACACAGGGGTAAACATGCTCCGGTCCCATCTTCCTTGAGAACAGGCACAAGATAAGGGACACTTTTGTCAACACATAAAGAAACTCAAACTTTCAGTTTATGGCAAGCGTTCAAACTCAACCAGTGTGGCAATACACATTTTTCATCGGATACCACCGTGCTGCCCTTAATACAAACTAACCATTATTTTGCAAATTTGTTTGATCAAGTGCATCAGAAATGACTGTGTGCCATAATTCAGAAAAAATAAAAAATTTGAAGCATTTGCTCTTTCAAAAATTACTATAATTGGGCTGTTTTGATTACTGAAAATTCATACTTTTGGTACTTCATCATTATCTGTGTTGGTTCCAAATAAATACAGTATTGTATCAGTATCTGTTTAAGTTAAATGAGAATTTATTGATTGCACCTTTACCCCCCCCTTCTTGCAATGTTTTGATTTAAAGTACAGCATGTGAAACTGCCATTGCATGAAATGGTGCTCTTTTATTTGATCAACGCATTTGTGTTTTGAAGAAAAAAACAATTCTGTAATTCAACAGTGTGTAGTCTGTAAAAAGTGTAATTGATGCCGAATATCGTGTATATTTATGTATTTTGGGAAGCAGAAATTGCTGTTGAACATTTCTGCTTTTATTTACTATTTTTAGTTTCTTTTATTCAGCAATCACTACTTTTGTTACCTCCATTATCACTGCAAAGGACACATGGCTATAAAAAGCAAGGCATTTGAAATTATATTTCCAAATTTTGTTCATACTAAAAATACAAATGATCTAAAATGCCATAGCCAACTCAATCAGAAATGTGTTGCATAATAGTATTGTGTCCACGTGAGCACATGTGGGTGGCTGTGTGTGCGTGTGCATTTGTGTGTGTGTATCTTGACATTTAATGATTTAATAATCTGAGATGTTTAATCTTGACTGCGCAGGTACGCAAGGAAACATTTCAGGCTGAGAATGAATTCCAAATACAGTTGCCTATATGAAAGGATGCTTAATCAAACATTACATTATTTCTAAACAAACTTTCATTAACTTTCCTGTAAGTGTGCATGATCACACACACACACACACACACACACACACACACACACACACACACACACACACACACACACACAAGGGAAAATGAAATTCCAAGGAGCTGATGCTGATGATGCAGTTGCAGCATTTGGAGCGAGACAGAAGATGGATGGAAGGCAGTTGATGACTGTGTTTGGTGGCTGCTCACTTGCTTTTTTTTGTCCGCTCACCACTCCTTGTATCTGTCCGTCTTTGCACCTCTCTCTTACTCTGTCTCAGTTCTGTTTTGCACTCACATACATGTCCACCGCCCCTCTTATCCAAAAGACAATGATAAAGGTAAGATCCATCCTGCCACCTTCCTTCCTGCCACCCAGCATGTCAGTAACTCCCACATCTTGCTTGGTTTAGCTCGGTGCAATTTATAGAACCACAGCTGTAAAGATGAGGATGAGGAAGGTAGAGAGGAACAACGACAGACACACAGTGAGGTAAAGATTGTTTGGAGCAGAAACCTAGAGAGAGATGGTGTGACAGACAAGAAAGAGGCAAGCAAAAGATACTCCAAAACACCTGTTTAGCTTTATCCCCTGTGAAATCCACATTCATCACTGAAAGTTCTTATACAGTTTTTTCTTATGATCAAGCTGCAAATCAACACCATCTATGCCAAATACTTTAATCAGAAGCACAAACTTAACCCTGAACCCACGAGAGACTTCAGAAGACATCACGTTCAAGTTGCGGTTGGACCAGGATGTGACTAGCAATTAAACTGCATAAGACGTTTTTTAGGACCTGCACAGAATTAATGAAATGCTAATGATATTTTGAAAAATGATCCAGGCACATTCTCATCAGCAAACAGTTACTAGATGCATGTGAGGCTACCGGCAGCTGAAGCCAGGGATGCAAGGGTGACAAAAGAGAGGGATGTAAATCGAAAAAGAAAAGACAAGAGAGAGTGAGGGAAACTCACAATAGGGATCAAATTAGGGTACGTGGTAATTGTGAGGTTTTGATCAGAGGAAATGAGGGACCCCAGTTTTCTTCAAATACAACCACTATACCTCAGTACCTTTTCTCTGACATTTTGTGGAGACCTGGGAGAAGGTTGTAGAGCTGTGTGGTTGCGCGGGAAGCACAAAACCTCTCTAATTTCCTGAAAACACCCAGAAATTTGAGAAAGCACTGATAACAAATGTATTCTTCTCAGAAACAGGATTTTAATAGTGGGTTAGGGCCTCTTTCTTGGAGGCATTTCCTTTTTTTTTTCTTTTTTTGGTGTTTTGTTCGGCAGTCCCGATGAAATCTTTTCTCTGGTACTCCCAGAGCACCCCCATGAGGCAGAGAAGCCAAACTGTTCCTGTCCAGGGGGATGAGCATCACTTTGGAGACCTGGCAGTGCACTGGAGTAGATTAAGAGGAAAAATTATTTATAAATTTCCTCTCAATTATTTATTGAGCAATTCCTCCCAGTGTTTACTCAGGGGTTATTAAATATTATGCTGCAAAGCTACTCAAAAGACAGAGGCATCAGAGGACATCCAGGGATGCTTTTAATTCCAAGATTCACAGAGCCTCCAGAACCAGAATGCAATTAAAGAACAACTTTTCAATCAATGTTCTCACAATTTCACTTTCTTTTTTTTATCCCTCCTGTTCTCCTCTTTTTTTCGTTCAGGTTGACAGAGAAAACACTGGCCGTTGTGTCAGTATATGTGCACAGTTGTATCCGTGAGGCTGAGGGGTAATGGAATAACTGTGATGCAGCTAATCCGATCTGTCTCTCTTTCTCCATCTCCAGTTCCACTTTCAGTTTTGCTCTCTCTATACACTCGCTCAGTACACTGGCAGACACACTGCTGTCTGCTGGCTCGAGACTGTCAATAGTTTGTCCAGATAGTGGCAACCAGCTTAGGTTGGGAGAGGGAATGCAGCCTGGGATTTTTCTTCCTCCGTGGCCTCCACAACAAGCTGGCTTAATAGGCTGTGGAAAGAGGAAGGGAGAGAGAGGTAGGTTTGGACCGTGGTAAAGTATCTTTGACCGGACAGAAAGATGAACATTACACAGCAAATGCAGTCAATATCACCCTGACTGAAAGTGATAACAAACAAACAAACAAACAAACACACACACAACCAAACTCACACACACACTCTTCACTATACCACGTTGCCTTCACTAGGGAACATATGAACTATTGATGTGCATTTGCACTAAAATGTTGGGATTTTTAATAGAATTTCTATACATCCCTGTTCCTCATAGCAGGGTGTGTGCATGTGTGCATACTATGATTTTGTGTTGTTCTCCAGGTGGGCTCTGGGTTCAACTGACAAAGCGAGAGGAGAAGGAAACACAAACTGTGGGCATCACCCTTCTCATTCTTTCCCACACTCAAAATCTGCCTAGCTTCTCCATTCCTCACTATCTTTGCATGTGCATGTGTGTGTGTGTTTGGGTATCTATGTGGCCAGAGGGAAGAACACTTCACAAGTACCAATAATTTGGGAAAAGAGAAAATGAGAGGAAGCAGTAGGGGTAAAGAAAAATGTGTCAGCCACCTAATCATTGTAGAAATTGCAGCCAGAGACGGGATTTGTGAATCTGCATGTGTGTTTTCTTGTGTGTGCGTGCATGTGTGTGTGATGTAGCGGTGTCAAATTTTGTTGCTGGCGTGCTAAAACTGACACACAAACTCCGACATGAATACACACACAGCTCTATCAACAGACAGTTTGAAGTTGTTGGCCTTAAAGACTTTTCATGGAGCAACACTGACCCCTATTGAAGGTTTGAAAAAAACAGACTTAATAGGTTTAAGGTTTGGAGGATCCTTGGGGCCTGTGACTGTCAAATTGGATCATAAAATGTGAATTATGATTACTTCTGAAAGTAAAGGTTAGCTTTAAAAAGGATATAAATGAAAGGAGGAAAATTCAATTTGTCACCCATGTTTTCAAAGAGAATACCAGGGAGGAGTCCCTGGGTGGTGGAAGATAACCTGTTAGCAGACATTTTAACACACTTGACCGACTATTTGTGGGCTATTAATACTAATCCAGTTATTCCTCCCCTGGTGGTGCCTAACAGATGCAGGTTCAGCCCCTGGCTCAACCTCTTCCTCGCTCAACAACTTAATGATCAATCAAGCAGTTCTGCCTTCAATGTCTATATTATTTGACTTTGACATTATGTTTTCAGGGGAATTTTTCACGAAAGTAGCTGGAAATTATTAAGAGCCATGCCAGAGCCCTGAGCAGGACTATAATGATTACAGGATCATTGTCATCCTGACATTTGTTTTGTTTCCATTGTTTGTGGTTTGTTTTCCCATATCGTCCTGACACGATGCATTGTGAGGAATATGCCATGCTTTTTATTCACTTTCATTATGGCCTTCTGTGCTTGTTATGCAACCTGTAGTTCACTGTTTATGTGCATCGCAACCATTAGAAATCGAACTTGTATCATTCGGGCAGGGCGGAAGTGCTTTATCCCAAGGACAATGATTCAGATAGGAGCAAGGGTTTGATCTGTACGAGCAGCATTCTCTTTTTACAATATTGGGATTCACTTTTAACACCCTCTACTGGCACCACAGCTTTTGAAAATACTGGTACTTTTTCTGGCAAAGCATATTACGACATATGCTCTGGGTTTTTTTACGCAGTCCATTCGGTATATTGTGCCGCTGTTATTCTTCCATGTCTGCATAATAGTGAGCGGTGACAAACAATTATTCCGCTGATGCTCTGGCAACAGAGATACCCAGTCCGGCTCTGAATCGATGTCTTTGGAAATAGGAACAGCTGTTGTGCTTCCATAATGCCATCCAGTCCAGGATGGCAGTCGTGGTGCAGAACAATGTTCTTCAATTCCCAGGTAGAGTTCTGCAAACACTGGAAGGCTACAGTAGTAGAGCAGCATCTCGGACACTTGTGAGGGCCTAGACCCATGACTTGAACAGAAACACTCACCTTTTAAATCACCTGAAATAAGGTAGCATGGACAGCTCACGGACTAAACACGTTTAAGCTTTTGTAGCAGATTTTTTGTTTCATATGGGCACCACATTCACACACCCTTTTTTGTATGTTTTTATCCATGTAAGTAGACAGCCGTTTTAAAGTTGCAGAATTCCTGTGAAAATGTGGCTGCTGATGCGTTTTTTTACATAATTTCCAGTGCAAGCAAAGTGCATTGGTTGATGGAGCCTGTGATTTGTGGCGGCAGTATGGAGAAGGTGGATGTAGTGACTGGGATGTAAATTGCAGGAATGCAGGAGGGTATCTTCTGTGCGCTTTGTATTTAGGTTAATGATATTTGAGTCAAATAACACTACTTTTATCAAGTCATGTGACCAAATAAAGAGTGTGATGCCTCTCTAGCCATGACTCAGTGAATCTGAGTCTCATTGTAGCTGAAGGATAACCTTAAACACGATTATAGGTAAAGTTGCTGTAAGAGATGATGTTATGCCTGAAGCAGAGAGCAGAGGCCTGTACATGTTGGGAAAGGATTATCATGTCAGGATAGCTTTTTCCTTGTTGCGAGTTTCATGCCTCACAAAGGCTGAATAAACAAAAGGAAAAAAAAACTGGATTTAGAGATTTCGCAAGGAACCGCCACAACTCGCATGCTATCTGCATTCCAACTAATTTCCAACATATAATAACTTGCAAGACCCTTTGTTGTAGTGAATTAGTTCAGCAAGTGTTGGGGGGGATTTAGCGATATTGTGTCCAACTGAGAGATTTTCTACACTAAATCCAGGACTATGAGAGCCAAAATTCATTGCACCGCAGTAGCCTCGAGTACAAATCTCTAATAAAGAAAGGAATCTGTGTGTCTTTGTGTGTTTGTGTGTGTTTCTGTGTTATCTGGCAGTGGTAGAGCTCTGTCTTGCGGAAATATTAAATATTCTCAGCAAAATGCACTGAAGTTGATAATTTGTTCTGCTCTGTGTCGTCAAATTAGAACCCAGCGCAACAGCATCCTATAGAGGCCAAAAAATTTATAACGGCACTTGGAATATTTTCTCAAGCTATAAAAGGTGAAAACGTCTTTTGTACTGGTTTTCTAGATATCTGAGGTAAGAAGACATTTTAGTTTTTTATTTTTACTTTTTATTTTAATTATTTTTCCAACCTTTAGTTGATTTTCAAGAAAGCAAGAGATGTATTGCACTATACATATAGATATATGTTTATGTGTGTGTAAGTATATTTTGTATGTATTTTTATGTGTAGTGTGAAATTCATTCACATCATATATATTTGTCTTTCCCTCAACCCGTGATGCTAAATTCTTGCATATGTGTTCAGAAACACAGCAATGATGTTCTAAATAGTTAAAGAAAAATAACCTGATCTTCCTGCTGTTTCTCTGAGAATATCACTTCCTTTACCTGCATTTCTCTCTCCTTTACCTTCTTTTCTCAAAACGCTGTTAAAAGTCATATTTAGTTTGAAGTTTTAATAGCCTACTGCCTCGCTGCTCAACTCAAAGTGATGTTTGTTGTTCAAGAGTATGAGCTGCATATTTCTTGCCTGGCGCTCAAGGAGCACTTACGGTATTCTGAAATGGCTTTTTGGGGATTTTGCAGCAATCTCTCAGCTGATTGAATCCCCAATGCCATTTTATTATCCTCTTCGCTGCTGCCTGCATACAGACTGGTTTTCCTAAAATACCATTAACATTGAACAACAGACAAGGACCATGGAGAAGAGGGGAACTTGTGATACCTTATACAAATCTTCTATAAAATGATACACTCGTTAGATCGATCTGCAAGATAAAATAATTGTTTCTGAAGTTTAAGTGTGCGAATGTGGTTCAAATTCAGCAGGCACGGGGGAAATCCCCATCGCCTCAACAGAAAGACTGAGAATATTTTTGAAGAGAATAATAAAAGTTCTGCCTGATGACGGTGGCAACAGTGTTTTGGGAGTGTGTGAGCCTAAAGCTATACAAGGGAAAAAATGACGTGTCAGATTGGTACTTTCGCATTTTTGCTCGACTGTTGCTTTACCAGCTCGACATTAGCACTGGCTTTGGCTCAATTGGTAGAGTGGGCATCCGTTCAATCAGAGGGTTAGCAATTCTAATCTCTGTTTGCCTGGGTAAGTGTCCTAGGGCAAAAATGTCCTTTTCTGCCATGTGATAGGGGCAAACTTTGAAACACATTTTGTAAAAATTGATCCATGTGCCTTGTGCCAGAACTGCTGCAATTCCAAAATTATTAATGGTAAACTGCTGAAAATGTTTAATCTCATTCGAACATGTGTTTGTGGGTGAGAAAGTATAGAATTTACATAGAAAAATCCATAAATCCATGCAGTTATTTGAATTATTAACAATTGGGGGGGGCTTGTGGCTCAGTTGTTAGAGCCGGTGTCCCTAATCAAAAGGTTGGCAGTTCAAGTCTCGATTCCTCTTGTCTGAAAGCTAAAGCGTCCTTGGGCAAAACATTGAACCCAAAATCACTCAGGATGGCCTGGTCAGCGTCTTGCATGGCTGCTCTGCCACCATCAGCGAGTTAGTGCATATGTGAAAGGCTGAATGCAATCTAATGTAAAGCACTTTGAAACCGCAAGGATTTTGAAGTGCCTGCGTAGAGATCCTTTATCATTTTATAGCGACACAGTGGTTAGTCCATCCACCTCAGGGCAAAAAAGGTCCCTGGTTCAATTCCAACAGGGACCTTTCTATATAGGGTTTGTATGTTCTCCCTGGGTTTCCTCCAGCTTCTCTTGTTTCCTCTACAATAAAAAAAAAAATGCAGCATGTCCTTATACAGAACTTCTGTATTGCAGGACCAGTCTAGTATGTTGTTGAGGTGAACACCCAGGTATCTGTACTCCTCCACGATCACAATGTCCAGTCCCAGGATGTTCACCGGTGCTACTTGGGGTGCACTCTACCAAAATGTAATCTCCATCTCCTCTGTCTTACGAGCATTGACCTGCAGGTGGTACAGATCACACCAGGCGTCAAAGTTGGAGATGAAATCCCTGTACTCCTGATCGTTTCCCTGCATTACTCGTCCAATTATGGCTGTGTTGTCCAAGAATTTCTGGAGGTGTCAACTGTCCATGTTGTACATATGGTCCAATATATAAAGGATGAACCACATCAGACACGCAGTCGCAGAGCGAGTGAGTTATTCGGCGGCCCACGCAGCCAGGCTACGGTCGACACACACTTCTTCCAGCTTCCCCTTGAGCAGTGACGGTTGGATTGTGTTGAAAGCATGAGAGAAGTCAAAAAAGATGACAGATCTCACAGTGCTAACAGTGTTCTCCAGGTGAGAGAACTTCCACACAAATGTCCAGTTGGTATGCAACCTGGAGGAGGTCCAGCATGCAGCTCACCAGGGGTCAGCAATGACTGGGGATGACCTTCTCTATGGTCATCATGAGGTGCAAGGTTAAGGTGAGGGGCCTGCAGTCATTGGCTCCCTGGGGTGTGAGGTCTTTGGCACTGGAACCACACATATAGGTTCATTGGAGATCCTAAATTGCTAGGATGTTTGAATGACTCTGAACATTTGTATTTCTCTATTTGACATGCAGACATAGATAATGAATGAATGAATGACCATTTACCATTTTAAAAAAAATAACTACAGGCCAAAAACATAATGCCCCCCATCACAAACATATACACACACACCCATTTGATCTACACTTTACACCTTCTTTTTGTTTGGTCTCCTCTCTTTGCATTACAATTAATGTAATGTTGTGCAGTTCTTTTCTAGCTTCAAATTGGTCCCCCCAACAATCTGATATGTCCCAGCAGTGATTGCCATTATGTAAAGTGAAGGTGCCTATTAAAGCTAAATCCAGGAAACACCATATACAAGTACCTATAATCATGGCACCATTGTGATTTGTCGACAGAGAGCCAGCACACAAGTTTGAACAAAGCTTTGAATAAAAATGCTTAGGCTTTATCTACAAAAGGCAAAACAAAGCTTGTTGTGTTGTGATAGAGAATGAGGATAAAGCTTCTATCTGTTTGTTCAGGATGAAGACAGAAGTGCAGCAATAAGGAACAGTTGTGCAGCTGAAAAATTCAAATCTCATTTATGTAGAATTGATCCCGGTCCCTTTTGGAAGTGTCAATAAAAATAACTCATGGTGAACTTTACAATGTTTGAGTATCTTCAGAAATGATTGGAAACTTGGATGAATAGGATGTATAATTCAATGTGTTAATCAATATTTTTTTTTCCAAATACATTTTAAAATGGTCCTTTGTTTGTTTTGTTAGTGAGTTGTTTTTCCCCCCAAATCAGAGGTAATTTGAGCAAAATTTAATTATGTTGTCTGAAATTAAGATAAAACCATCCCTTTTTGGCTAACTTAAGTCTTATTCGCTCCCTTGAGAAAAACATTTACATGAAACCCAACTATGGTTAATATGTTTAGTTCAGAATGAATGGTTTTCATAAATCAAGAGCAACGAATTGTGTTCGCTGGGGGGCAGATTTGCTGTATCTCCTTGACTGGCATATTTGAGGGCTTTCCACCTAAAGAGATATGTTTTGTAGAATAGACTGTACTGTTGAGCAAAAATGAGCCCAGGCCAGCCAAGATCTTTGGGCCCGGTCAAAAAGTTTAGAGACATTTTTTAAAGAAATGATAAAAGTCAACAACATTGATTTTTGCTTCACAATGTTACAGTTTTTGGCATTTAAAAAGTCCAAACACTGTGAAACTTTGAGGAGAACGTTGAAGAGGCAGTGAACCTAAACAGGCAAAGATGAAGACAAATAACAGAAAAGAGGTTTGAACCCTGTCAGGCTTGGTGGCACCGTCAGATCTAACAGGGGGTAGGAACATACTGATCATAAGGACTGGGGGGGGAGTAAGTCAGACAGCAACTACACAGTTATTTCTTAGCACTCCAAATGTTAATAGAATTAATATATTCAGTATGTAGATTTTGTAGATTTTGGAGGTAATAAGTCAACATGCTTGGATATCAAGTGTGGAATTCCTCAAGGTTCAATTGTTGGACCAAAATGTTTTATTTTATATAAATGACATTTGTGAAGTCTCAAAGTTGTTACGGTTTGTGTTGTTTGCAGATGACACTAACTTTCCCATTTCTGAAAATTATCCCAAAAAGTTGGCTGAAAATATTAGAAAAGAAATGGTAAAACTGAAAACATGGTTTAATTACAACAAATTATCTTTAAATTTAACAAAAAGCAAGTTTATGACATTTGGTAAAAAAAAGAAAAACTCCAGTCACTTTATCTATTAACAACAAAATTATTGAAAGAGTGAATTAAGTAAAATTCCTAGGTATAGTGCTGGATGACAATTCAACATGGAATGTATGTGAAAAATAAAGTATCGAAGAGCTTATTTTAAATAAATCCAAATATATATTTACCTGGCCACATATTGAGAATGTTATATTGCTCAATGATACTGCCTTATTTTACTTGTTGTACAGAAGTATGGGGTAACACCTATGAAAGTAAAAAAAAAAGTCATTCATATTTTTACAGAAAAGAGGCGTCCGAATAGTACACAGAGCTGCATTTCGAGAGAATATAAATTCACTATTCATCAAGTCCAAATTGTTGAAATTCAAAAACATCATAGAATTGCAGATATTATTGGTCATGTTTAAAGCTTGAAACAGAGTTGTAACGTAAGACATGCAAAAGTTGTTTATTTTTACATCAGAGAATGGAAACCATAGGAGGTTTGACTTTAAACATCAGTTTACACAAACAACATTTAAAGAAAGTGCTTGTCTGTTACAGGTGTAAAACTGTGAAACTTTCAGGAACTTTAATGAAAACGTCAGAATGTTTTTATAAATCAGGGTAGATCATCACATGCTTGTATGATGTTAAAAAGGGGCACAAAAATATAAGAATTGTATTCTTCTTATCTGCTCCTTTCCATTCATGTAAATTTTTAAATCATGTATTGTAACTTCAAATTTTGTCATTGTGTGAACAATGTAATTAACAAGCATTTTCATGAAAGGAACAAATAAATAAATACAAAAAAAAGGAAAAAAAAGGAAAAAAAAGACGAAAAAAAAGAGAGAGAAAGTGCATTTTATTTGACATATATATATAAAGAGAGAGAGAGACAGAGGGAGAGAGAGAAAGTGCATTTTATTTGAAAGAGCCTTCCTTGACACTCAAGGACAACTTACAGACGTGCGCATTGAAAGAGTACACGTTGATGTGTGTGTGTGTGTGTGTGTATATAATTTATGTAGAAGCTCTACTATGCCTACTATGTGGGGAGGCACAATGGTGGTCCTACTTCACAGCAAGAAGGCCCCTCCTTCTATTCCAACAGGGGGCCTTTCTGTATAGGGTTTGTCTGTTCTCCCCATGTCTTCCTGGGTTTCCTCCAGGTTCTCCAGTTTCCTCCCTCAATCCAAACACAATCAATAGGTCAATTGGAGACTCTAAATTGTCCACGTGCCCCATGAGAATGAGTTTTATGTCGCTGTGTGGCCAACCTCACAGCAAGAAGGTCCCTGGTTTGATTCTGTACGGGGGTTTAAGTGGAGTGTGCATGGTTTTGCATGTTCTTGCATGTTCTTGCATCTTTGTGGGTTTCCTCTGGGTTCCCCAGGTCCTGCCCATGGTCGGTCCAAAAACATGCAGTTAGTTTTTCGGCGCACCAAATTGTACCGTGTGAATGAAAGAGTGAATGCTTGTATGTCTCACTATGTGGCCCTATGTTTGGCTGGTGACCGATCCAGGCCTCTCACCAAAAGATATCTGGGAAAGGCTCTGAGTGCAGGATGAGCATAATAGATGATTATATTTACATGCATTGGGTCAAAATGAATAAGAATTACTACTGAAAAAACTGCTCTCTTAAAAAAATATTCAAGAGATGTTGGCCTATCATTAGCATTGTTAGCGGACATATTAAATATTGATAATTTACAACCCTATGCAGTGACTTCTCATTATGGGAGCAGAACCGGCACGTTCAAGGTTTTTAGTTTCCCTCCGAGAGTGTTTTTTTTTTGGAGATGCTTTTACACCCACAGCAGGACAGGTTATGTGGCTTCAGAAGCACGTCTGTTCTTCAAGGACAAACACGCGTCAAACTATGAGAAAGGCAGAAGAGAGAGCGTGGCACCACAAATATTACACACACACGAAATAGCTGACCAGTGACGTTTAAGCCCTACTAGAAAGCTCAATCTCTCTCGCTCTCTCTCTTCCCCCATTCTCTCTCCCTCTTGAAAAGTCACAACTTTTCCTGAGAAACACCAACTCTGTTTGAGACAGCTCTCCATCTTGTTCACTGAGTGCCAAATCAAGGTGCTCATTTGCGCTAAGGTATTTCATCTAACCACCTGAAGTCTGAATAACATTAACTGTGTGTTCAGCCAAGCTTTATTTTATAGTTCATTAATAATACATAACAAGCTGTGCCTTTATTTAAAATATACTTCAAAGTGCATGTTATGTATTAAATGGTACATTCATGTAGTTGTTCATTAATTGGACAATATACATCTAGAAATGTTGCATTGAACACAAAATTGACTAAGCCTACACACTATTGTACCTTGTTACATAATATTTTCTGATTTTGATTTAAAAAAAATAGACATTTCTGGAAAATTTTAAAAGCCAAGTAGGCCACAACTAGATCCTACACTCCTATTTAAATAGCATTACTATCCATTACAGTTAATGCCATTGATATGGGTGTAAGCATGTGATAATGTAATGTTATGTTAGGAATTTAGTCAGATAAAACATTAAGAATCCTGAAACCAAGGAATCCATTTTGTTATTTTTGCTTTACACATTGTCCATTTTCACTGGTCAAACAGCTAACATACTTCTGCTAACATCGAGCCTTTGGCTGCAAACCAAAATACTTTTGATCTGCATCCCCCCTTGGGGTTCACCTCACCTTGGCAGTTGCAGGTAATTATTGGCTCCTCTCGGAGGTCGGTGGCAATTGAAAATAGACGCCCAGGTTGACAGGGTCATTCTGCCTTGTTTTATCTGCTCAGCCATTCTGTCATCCCTTTCACAAATACCCTCTCGCAAACAGTTTTTAGAAATCACTGGGCTGGAACTGACTGTAAAATGCAGACTGAGGTACAAGATAGTCTCCCTGTTGTCCCTGTGTTATTTTCCAGTGTTTACTATCTGGTTACCATGTGAGAGCAAATAGAGAGGCAAACTCACAAATTTAAGAAAGTAATAGGTACAATAAGACAACAGCAGATCATATTATAGTTTTCTGCTCGGCAGCTCGATGGCACAGGTGTTGGTACTTCTGCCTCACAGCAAGGTTCTATTCCGACAAGTGGCCTTTCTTTGTCAAGTTTGATGTTCTCCCAGTGTCTGCATGGGTTTCATCCAAGCTCTGTGGTTTCCTCCTACAGTCCAAAAGCATACAGCTGATCAGAGACCCTAAATTACCCAGATGTGTGGATGAAAGAATGAACAGTTTCATATCTCTATATGTGGCCCTGTGATTGACTGGTCACCGTTCCAGGATGTAGTCAGCCTCTCACCCAATCACCCCCACAGCCCTGAGTGTAGGATAAGCAGTATAAATACTAAATGAATGAATGAATGAGCTCTGCTCATGTAGACCACATTTAATCATGATCAAGTTGTTTTTTCACATCCTCTGATCACAATGTGCTCTGATATCTTGAAATAGTATTAGCAGTCAAAAAATAAATGGGAATTTATACAATGGATATATTTTTAAAGAAACTCTAAATATGCTACACAAATGATGATCCAATGATGAGACTATTATCTCCATTGTTGTGGAAAAGACGGTGGGTGTGTTGAAACATCAGTCAAGTTTGTAACGTTTTAATCAATTCTTTGTGATTTGTTTGCTCAACTCCATTCATCTTCTGTCTCAGTCATTATAGAGGGTTATGGCTTGTCTTTTTTAATCATCTGCCATTACACTTAGAAAAGTATTAATTTTAAGGATATGTATTGATATTTTTATCACACACTAACTATCATGACATATTTGAAATGCAGTGATAAATGATAAATGCACTCATTATTAAATTAAATCTTTGCAAAATACACCTTCACTGTTGGCTGTCATTTTTCCTCCACACAAGCGGCCCCTCTAGATCAAGTCTAATCAAGAGATTATAAACAACACACTGAGTCAGAATAAGTTGCTAGTCTTATATGATATCATGAAAAATTATTATATAATAATAACATTGTTTTTATTGAATAATATATATCGCAATATGCCAGCGTGGTGGAGCTATTTGGACTTACTTTTAGATTAATTAAAAGATATGGGATTAGGCATTAAATCCACTAAAATATATCTCCCAGAGGCCTTTAATGACGTGCCCAGGTTAAGTGAGAAGCTTTCTGGTGAGTCTTCATCAACAAGTTTGCGCATATATGAAAGTCAAGAAAAAGACAAGGGAAAAATTGCCTGCCAACCTTACAATTACCGTTTTTTCTTATTTCCTTAAACAATAAATGAAGAAGCCCAAGGACTTCACATCATAATGGGTTTATCGTGAGCTCGCAACACATGGGAATAAAAGTTTGAATGAAGAACACAAGTTAAATTTCTTTTTCCTGAACTCCTTTAAGGAAATATGACCCTATTATGAACAAGGCACATGGGCCTCTCAACACTTGGCATAAATCTTCATTAATGCACACATAGCCTGTTAGGCACCAAATCTAATATTGGAGGGATTTCACTTCGAAGAGAAAAGAGAGTTTCTTTAAAAGTAAAGCTATCACTTCAAGAAGCCGTCATTATTTTCTAAGTCCAGTCAGGCACAGCTAATACTACTGATTTCCCTGTGAAATTTTAAAACAAGCGGTAAAGAGGATGACAATTCAAGAGTGATGTCCAGAATGTCAGAGTATAATCATTAGGAGACTGCAATACTTTTTCTTCTCCCCATTTCAAAGTGAAATTATCGTTTGACACAGTCTGTCTGCTTTCTATATTGTCTGCCCGCTTTATCATTTTCCTTTGTCCCACCTGGCTCAGGGACACATTAGCGGTCCCAGTAATGAAAGAATGTTGCTAATTACATGAGATAGTGATAAGTTGCACACAATTTTAGACATATTAAAAAAATATATTTTTACTGTGGGAGTTCTGAGGACAAAAAAAGTGAAGCTGAGACGTTGTGCTCTGCAGGTGTTTCTTGAGAGACCAGTTATGACATAAATTCATGTTGAGGCTGCAAGCAGGTGAAAATGGAAAAAAAAGGGGCCAGACAAGGTGGTTAACACTATTCTTAATGGAAGAAAGTACAGGTTTTGTAGAAGGCTGTTACATTTTTCAACCCTATATGTCTTTTATCTGGTGATATTGCGCCAAATCAGAACACAGCTGTCTCATGACACTGCATTTTGAGCAGTGTCTGAAGACAGGGTCTGGACAATACCCTTTAAGATGATTTGCAGAAACCTATCATTCAGCAGTGTGACAAAACCAGCTTTTACCAGACAGAAACCTTGGACAGATCCCAGCTCAACGTGGGCGGCCTTCCGTCTCTACCAGTTGGCATAAAGAAAAGAGAGTGACAGAGAAGGACAGAAAAATTGAGACCAAGAGTATGACAGTGACAGGAATGGGGTATGAGGGTTGGGATCTCTTACGTGTAATCACAGTTACAAGGTAATAGCTGAAATGATACATTTATAACTTTATAATTACGATCATGCATTGATGATGGGGCATAAGTACTCACAGGATAGGAGTGGGAGGAATGAGAGAAATACATCATGGGATATCTCTCGGTAGAGTGGGCCTGTGGCAACATAACTAGGGACTAGCCTAGCGCTAATAATAAGCTTTCTGAAAAAGAAAGCTTTTAAGCCTATTCATAAACATAGAAAGGATGTCCACCCCCAAGGTGTGAAGCTGGATCTGATGTTCTTGACTTTTGCAGTTCTGTGTTTGAGCTTTGCAGACTGCAATTTCCTGCAAGCTAGGTTCGACATGAGATACTTTTTTTGCATTTATCGATGATTTGGAAAGGACTATTAAGATTTTTGGTATCACAATACTAGTATCACTTCCAGAGGGCTTTGAGGAGATTCTGGTCCACCATCTGACGGCTCAGGAGGGGAAAGCAGTTCCTGACCTGGCAAGGTCTATTCAGCGGTGCTGGAGAGGGGGTTGAACCATGGATTCAAGAGGAGCAGTGTGGTTTTTGCCCTGGTCGTGGAACAGTGGACCGGCTCTATACCCTCAGCAGGGTTCTCAAGGGGGCATGGGAGTTTGCCCAACCAATCTACATGTGTTTTGTGGATCTGGAGAAGGCATTAGACCATGGCCCAGGGAGAATCCTGTGGGGGGTGCTCCGGGAATATGGGTTACCGAAACCCAATACGCGGGCCATTCGGTCCATGGATAACCAGTGTCGGAGCTTGGTCCACATCGCCTGTTGTAAGTCAGACCCATTTCCGGTGAGAGTTGGACTCCGCCATAGGTCCAGCCCCAAGTGGAGGAGTTTAAGTATCTCAGAGTCTTGTTCACAAGTGAGGGAAGGATAGAGCGGGAGATTGACAGGCGGATCGGTGCAGCGTCTGCAGTGATGCGGACTCTACACCAGTCTGGTGAAGCGGGAGCTGAGCCAGAAGGTGAAGCTCTCAATTTTCCAGTCGATCTACGTTCCTAACCTCACCTATGGTCACGAGCTGTGGGTAGTTACTGAAAGAACGAGATTGCAGATACAAGCGGCTGAAATTAGATATCTCCGCAGGGTCGTTGGACTCTCCTTTAGAAATAAGGTGAGAAATTCGATCATCCGGGAGTATACTTGAGTTTAGTCGCTCCACATAGAGAGGAGTCAGATGAGGTGGCTCGGGCATTTGGTCAAGATGCCTCCTGAACGCCTCCCAGTGGAGGTATTCCGGGCATGTCCATCTGGGAGGAGGCCAAGGGGAAGACCCAGGACACGCTGGAGAGACTATGTCTCTAGGCTGGTCTGGGAGCGCCTTAGGGTCCCCCCAGAAGAGCTTAACCATGTGGCTGGGGAGAGGGAAGTCTGGGCCTCCCTGCTCCAGCTTCAGCCCCCCCGACCCGACTTCAGATAAGCAGCAGATGATTCATGGATGGATGGATGGATGGATGGATGGATGGATGGTATCACAAATACGCCGAAGCCTGTCCCGGTCCAGTATCCAGCAGATACAGGTGTGATCTGGAGGTTTGAGCAAACACTGAGAGGTTTACAGAGATGCTTGTGGCAGCTTTATGTTCAATTTTAAATGTTAATTCAAGAGTATCATCCAATATTCTTTTCTGATCTTTAACCTTTAATTGAAAAATGAAAGAGCTATATGTATTCGTTGGAGTGTAACAGGAAGATGGTACATTATGTACTTAAAATTTTCGTTGATTCAAGTGGCTCAGTGTATTATTGAAAATAGGTAGTTGGTGTTACTCCATCACCTCAATGACGCCAAAGGATCGTAAAGATACTGGAATGTGACCGAAATTCACAATCACTTGATCCTCTCCACGATCTCTCCTTCTTGTGCTGTGGTCGGCTGGGTTTGTTTGAGACGCCTTTCACATCTTCTTTTAAGCCTTTCAACATGGGTTGTAAGCACATAGATCAAATTCCATGAACACATCTCTAATGTCAGTACTTTAACCTAAAAAATCTGAAGTCCGTGGATATTTTCCACAGCGTTACCCTTTTACCAAGCAAATTTAGTTTGTGCTACTTTTTTCCGGTCCAGCCTCAAGAAGTATTAAAGCCGGTAAGAGGGAATAGTGAACTGAAAGAGCTCTGGATTTGAATAAGCAAGACTGCTGAAGCCCTCCATAAGCCTTAGATGGACAGAACTGAATGCAGATTTGGTCCGAACCAGATAAAGGTATATCCATTTCTTATTCAAATTGCTTAAACAGGGATTTCTATCTTCCCAGACAGGCTAGGCAATACGGCTATCAATAATTCCTAATACTAATTCATAATACAAGACATGACTCACTGAGCCACTCATCAATACAGGTTATTGCTGAGGACAGTTTTACTGAGACTTCCACATCAGACATTCCTTTGATCAATATTACAGCATCATCAGCATAGAGTTGAATATTGGTCTGTGGGAAAATATTTGGCGATTCATTAATATACAGTATAACGAGAATAGTAAGGGCCCAAGTATGGAGCCCTGTCCAACCCAACCTGACAGTCTAGAAATGGAGACGTGATACCACTGACTGTAACACAATGACTACAGTTTCTAAGGTATGATTTCATCCAAGCACTGGCTTGTTCCAAAACATTGAATTTGGTGAGCCTAGACAATAAAATGAGGTGGTCAACAGTTTTGATTGCTCACTTTAAATCAAGAAAGACAACCCCAACAATAGGACAACTGTCTAAATCATATTTGACTTTTTCTAGGAAGTGATTTGTTGCCGTTTCTGTTGAATAATATGGGCGAAAACCATACTTCATGTGGTGCAGAGGCATATGACCCTTGTTTAAATGAGCTGTCAATAGTTTAGCCACCCATTGCTCGATGATTTTTGAGATTATCTGTAATATACGAATTGGCCGGTAATTTTTTGCATCAAGCTTGTTTCCAGATTTAAAATGGGAATGATTGTGGCCACTTTCCAAGCTGTTGGGACAATAGAATGTCTAATTGACAGATTAATCATATGTGTGATTGGATACACCAACACATCTTTATGAGCTTTTTTGAAATTAGGGTCTATGCCATATATGTCTTTATCTTTAGAGATTTTCAAATATTTTATAATAGAGGACACTTCATTCTCATTAATTTCTGCTATTGTAAAAATAGATAAAGACTCATTTATTGGATAGATATCCTTCGCATTTGTTGTAAAAATAAATTGTAATTTCAGAGACTGAATCTTTAAAGAAAAGATTAAATTCAGTTACAACAGCAGATGGATATTACACCAATTGCTGTCTAATAAGTAGTTCTAGTTCATTGCCTTTATTGGACTTTCTTCCAGTAAGGTTATTAATGGTTTGCCAGACTTTCTTGCCATTACCATTTGCAGACTTAATAACTGACATATAGAAATTTTCTTTAGCTTTGCATATTTCATGAATCCATTTACTTCAAGCTGATGTGAAAATTTGCCTGATGTAAGTCCTGCTTTTAAAGATTTTTTAACTCATAGGTCCCTTATCTTCATTAGTTTTATGCATTCTTCACTAAGCCATGGTAGGTCTGTTGTACTTGTTTTACTTTTATTCTCTTTGTGAAGGAAGCTATAACCTGGTAAATTTTAGAGTGGAAAGTAGTACTAATTGTTGAAATATCATCACAAAACATAATTTCATTCTAATCAACTTCCTTCAAGGCTCTTTCCAGATTTGGAAGTTGGTTTTTTGGGATAATATTAATATTTATATTTAAATATTTATATATATATATATATATATATATATATATATATATATATATTTTATATTTATATTTATATTTAATATTAATATTTTTATTAATAATAAAAAAGAGGAGCTCTGATCAGTTGCACCGTTTAAAACTCATTCTATTTAGCTTCCTTGTAAATAATATTGCGTTATGGTCAGAAAGACCAGTTAAAAAATTGTATGTATTTACAATTCATTCAGCTTTATTTGCAAATGATAAATCTATTTGGGTTTTTTGATTGATTAATGACACGAGTTGGTTTTTGGACCGATTGAGGCATATTTAAAAGATAAGTTATCTGTTTCAGATTTTTTCTTTCTGTCTTATGTCCCATTTAATGCTAAGATCTCCGATTAAAATTACCTCCTCATTTGGATGGCACGACTTCAGGATTATTTTCAACTGGTCATAAAATTTTACATTACTTGAGGGTTTTCGATAGATACAAATAACCTGAAAGCTCATTTCCTTAGAAAGTTCAATATTTACTCCAACATATTCCAGTTCAATTTCCTTCGGCCAGGGGTCGGCAACCCGCAGCTCCAGAGCCACATGCGGCTCTCCCCAGCGGCTTTCAAATGTATGAAAATGCATGGTTGGATCTATTTTTTGGGGGGGTTTAATATGGTTTCTGTTGGAGGACAGACATCTCAACATTTTCCAATGCTGTAAAAATTTGCATAATAAATATTAAATTTCAACATTTCTGTCAATGTAGATTTGCGGTATAGCCTGCAACACACGTTTCAGTGCTGCGCCGTGCCAGGCAGGTGGCTGTTGCAGACAAACCGGCAGGTGTGGCAAGGATCCCAAAGGGAAAAAAGAAAAGATAGCTGATGAGAACAGAGGATTCAAGGAAGAATGGACCGAATCGTTTTCTTTCATTGCCAATGCGGAAGGATTGCTCACATGTTTCCTTTGTAATGAGAAGTTGTCGAACAACAAAAAGAGTAATTTGGAAAGACATTTCCAGGGAAGCTAATATACACTTACAGCCTGTGTTGCCTTCATATAAGGCTTATATAAGGCTTGTAATTTTTTTGCGGCTCCAGACAGATTAGTTTTTTAATTTTTTTGGTCCTATATGGCTCTTTGAACATTTTGGGTTGCCGACCCCTGCCTTAGGCCATATAATCTGTGAACATTTAAGATTACCTCATACAAAGATCATTACCCCCCCCCTCTACTTTGGTTCCTGTCCTTTCTAAATACATTGTATCCTACCATGTTAACGGCAGCCTCAGGTGAAGAGTTTGTCAACCATGTTTCTGTAAATCCAATAAAGTCAACATTAGATTGAATCAACAGATGCTCAATTTGTTCTCGTTTTGGAATTGTGCTTCAAATGTTTAAGTGTCCGTCCAATAGACCTTTGGGTTTTAGAAGAAGGTCCCAAATAGTCCTTGCTTGATTAAGAGTCTGGAAGAATTTTGATGAACGGGGATTCTCCATAATGGGATTGCGTTTTCTGGTTGATTGTCCACACTCCAATACAGGCCCAGCTTGCAGAGGTGGAGGCCCAGTTAGCAGAGGTGGCGGGAGGCGGCGTCCATGGTGGTGGTTCTGGGGGGACGCACGCGTCTGTGGCCGGGAACCACAGCCCCGCAGCCAGGTAGCCTCGGAGCTCAGGAGGCCCGGAGCCCCAGAGCCCAGCAGCCGCGCAGCCTGACAGCCGAGCGGCACACCGCCCGGGGTCGGCGGTCGGAGTCCCCGGAGTTTTAATGGCCAGTTTGCGTTCCGTCCGCGGAGAAGAGCCCCTGCACCCGAAAACACGGTCAAAGTTTCCTTCAGCTTTGGTTGTCCTCCACAGGTTCTCCTCTGGGTACCCCAGTACCACTAATGCTTCTTACGCCACAACAGTGCCTCCAGCCAACCGCATGCAGCCTTAATTCAACTTTGAGCCTGATTTGCAGTCAAGATGTGTTGCTTTGCCAGTTTTTATGCATTTTATTTATACATTTGCAGCAACATCTATGAGGCTTACCATACTCCTGATCTAGTAAGCCGTCTGGCTTAAAGTACCCTTTGCCATTCAATATCTTTTTTTGGATGAAATCAAACTAAAAAGCTACTTTTCTAGAAGCAGTTTTGTGGTTAAAAACAATTGAAAAAAATTGTAAAAGATGAAGAAGACAAACACATCTAGGATCTATACAGAAGCCAAGACTTCACCCTCTGTGATTGTGGGGCACAATAAGAAACATTTTTTGGAAATATTGCTTGCAGTAAAACATTCCAAATACCAAGTCATTTCTATATTGACCAAGATACAGCACTGTGATACAACAAACTCAAGAGAATGATCCTACACAGCTTCAGACAGCCATTTATTTTGTTCACCCCAGAGTCAGCTAAGTATTTCTCAATGGCTCCACAGAGATAACTCCTCCTTTATTAGGCTGGCACATCAAAAAGAGAAGATATCATTGAGAACACAACCAAGACTTTAATCTATATTGTCTTTCATGGGACACAGTCTTTCACACGGACACAGACACACCCACCTAAGCACACACAAAAACCATATAGCCCCAGTTAGCCATTTCTTCCTTTTGACAAAAATCTTATCCGATTCTCAACCTGCACCATGCCCCCCTGACTTGAACGACAGCTGCAGCACATCATTAATCCACTTGAAGGCTTCAGAACTCATCAAAAAACATTGTTTAGAAACCATGTAACCAGGAAGCCAAGAATATTGAGTTAATTTTCTTAAAAATAGTTAAATGGATGATGACATATCATAAAGACATCGACATGTGAAGGGCATTAGAAGGAAAACTGATATCTATCAGAATATCTTGGCGGCGTACTTGAACACACTGGACCAAGTTTAACGCAAGTCTGACACTCTGTGGTCAATTAAGGCACTACAGCAAAATTAGAAGCTCCCTTACTGGTGTTGATTTTTTGTTTTGTTTTTGGTTTCTATCGATACTGTATCTAATGAGATGGTTATCCTCAGTGTGTGTGTGTGTGTGTTTGTGTGTGTGTGTGTGTGTGTGTGTGTGTGTGTGTGTGTGTGAGACGCCATCAATTACTGATGAACAGTGTACTCTTGAGTTATTATTTTTAA
>CAAKHD010003769.1:78663-143933 GCA_901007705.1 Fistularia tabacaria
GTTGATTTTTTGTTTTGTTTTTGGTTTCTATCGATACTGTATCTAATGAGATGGTTATCCTCAGTGTGTGTGTGTGTGTGTTTGTGTGTGTGTGTGTGTGTGTGTGTGTGTGTGTGTGTGTGTGTGTGTGTGTGTGTGTGTGTGTGTGTGTGTGTGTGTGTGTGTGTGAGACGCCATCAATTACTGATGAACAGTGTACTCTTGAGTTATTATTTTTAAGTGAGACCTTCTAACTTAGCTGTCCAAAGCTAATTGGTTATTCTCTATTTTTTCCTGATTTTTTCTAAAAATCCCTTGATATAATTTCCAACAAAAAACACGCACAACCATTTAAATGAAATATGAAAATTGAGAGATCAGAAAATACTGATGATCCTAGCTTTTCAAGTCTTAAAGAACTATTGAAATATATAATGCAGCCTCAGGGTGGCACAGGCCTGTGTCTCCCAGCGCCAGACTCGGGGGGCACAGGCCAGTGTCTCCCTTAGCAGGTCCCAAGCCTGGATAAATGCAGAGGGTTGCGTCAGGAAGGGCACCCTGCATAAAACGTGTGCCAAAACCAAATATGCAAATCAAACCTAAGAATCTCATACCTAATTGGTTGAGGCATGGGTTAACAATGACCGCCATTGGTGCCAAAAACCTACAGGGTACCAGGGGATATTGGGCTACTGTGGGTGGAAGAAGGAGAGGAGGAAGGTGTGTTTGTAAGCAGAGAGAGAAGAGGAAAGGCAAGAGTCTGGGACTGAGAGTAGGGACTTTGAATATTGGGAAGATGACACGAAAAGGTAGAGAGTTGGTTGACATGATGCAGAGAAGGAAGGTGGACAATCTATGTGTCCAGGAAAGCAGTTGGAAAGGTAGTAAGGCCAGAAGCTAAGAAGCAGGTTTTAAGTTGTTCTATCATGGTACTGTCAGGAAGAGAAATGCAGTAGGAGTTATCTTGAAAGAGGAGTTTGTTAGGAATGTTATGGAGGTGAAAAGAATGTCAGATAGACTTATGAGTCTGAAACTGGAAATTGAAGGTGTGATGCTCAATGTTATTCGTGACTACCCCCACAGGTGGGAGTGGTTAGCAAAGAAGAAGTGGGACACTGAGGGGACTGAAGAAAACAGACAGGAATACAGGGAGATGCAGCATAAGGTAAAGATAGAGGTTAGACAAGAATCTCCATAAACTATGATGTTTGCTGATGACATTGTGATCTGTAGTGAGAGCAGGGAACAGATTGAGCAAAATCTTGAGGTGGAGGTATGCTCTGGAAAGGTTGGTTGCAGCAAGACAGAATATGAATGAGAGGAACACGGATAGAACGGTGAGGCTACAGGGAGTGGAGATCAAGAAGTTGGAGGATATCAAGTACTTATGGTCAACAGTCCAGAGCAACAGAGTGTGGAACGGAGGTAAACAAATGGGTTCAAGTAGGTACTACGCGGTAGAAGACTATCAGCCAGAATGAAAGGTGTACAAGACAGTGGTGAGACCAGCGATGCTGTATGGTCAAGAAACAGTGACAATGACAAAAAGACAAGAGGCAGAGATGAAGATGTTGAGGTATTCTTTGAGAGCGACAAGATGGAAAGAATCATTAGTGTTAGATGTTTTGGAGAGAAGGCTGAGATGGTTCGGTCATGTACAGAGGAGGAATGGTGAATATATTGGTATTCGGATACGGGAGTTGGAGCTGCCAGGCAGGAGGGCGAAAGGAAGACCAAAGAGAAGATTTATGGGCGTAGTGAAAGATGATGTGACGTTGATATATACATATGCATATATGAATGCATTTAGTTATTTGAATTTCAACATTAAATGATCACATTCTAAGAGCAGCTTCATTGAGAAGGTCCTGCATCAGGCCCACTGTTATTTCCATACAAAAATGCAACTGAAATGATTTCAAAAAGTTAGTTTTGTCATGTTATCTTTAATAACCCTGACAGAAATTCACAGGAGAAAATAGTAATGAACTAGGGGAATTCATTTGCACAGTAACAAGAGTCTAAGCCTTGGAATTTTTGTCAGAGAATTGTCTCTTTGAGGCCCCGGTCATAATCGAGTCTATGTGCTTTGACGCAGACACAAATGAACATTGACATCATTGAAGAATTTAAGTATTCACAGAATATATAACTACCCTGTCTATGTGTGGGACACATTTCACTACACGCTGTTTACTGTCCTTTAATACTGATAAATGGTCAATTTGTCTGGAATGCACAGGGAAAACTTGGGACAATCACTTTAACAGACAAGAACACGGAGGGCAGCATTGCACTTGTGTGACATTGCAAATGAACTACTTTAACAACATAATCTGAAAGAAACACAAGGACAAACTCCCAAGTAATCTTTGAAGGACAGGCTCATCCATCGAGGTGTATCCTCTGATGACGTTTCAGATTACATTTCTGTGTGAAGCGTTTCCCGCAGGCCAAGCAGCAGTATGGCCTCTCGCCGGTGTGGACACGCCTGTGGGCCTTGAGATTGCTCAGCTTGGTGAAGCTGCGGCCACAGAGCGAGCAGCAGAATGGTCTCTCGCCAGTGTGAGTCTGCTGGTGGGCTTTCAGGTTGCTGGGGTGGGGGAAACACTTCCCGCACTGCCCACAGCGAAGGGGCTGCCTGTGGATGGGGTCAGAGTCTGGGAGGGGTAAAAGGTGTGCATGATTGGAGTTTGCAGACGGGTGGTGAGATCGGTTGTTGGCCCATGAAGCGCCATTTCGACTGAGCCCTGACGCTTGTTTGTCATTGAAGGGAATTTGTTGGACTGAAAGTGCAGAGGGCTGCGTGACCTTAGATGTGGAGGGAACTTTACTGAGGGGATTTGGGTGTGACACCTGAGAGTGAACTACAGCCACCGGTGCAGCCGTACTGTTGGAGAGCATGTGTGGGGTCTTTTTCATTGGTTGGTGGAGGTGTTGTAAAACAGCGTGCAATGCTGTGCCCACTTTGGAGTGCATTTTCAGCCCCCCCTGCAGTGAGGCTTTATCGAAAATGGAATTCTGCTTGAGTGTTTCAGAGTTCATCTTGTTGTGCTTAACCAAACACGAGTGAGATGCCAGCTCTGCTTTCGTAATCGCTGTTTTTTGCATGCGCTGCCCGTCCTCGCACCCATCTGAATCTGCGATAACCTCCTGCTTCACGGACACACTCGACAGGTCAGTAATTTGCAGTTTTGGCTTTGAGGATTGCGAAGATGAAGTCTGGTCTCTCTCTGTCCTAATGTGACCTTGAACATCTGTGGAAACAGTATCTGACAGCTCACGTTCCATCTGGTGGATAGAACCTCTGCTTTTTGAAAGATCGGCATCCCGATCACTTGCAAGGCTCTGATTATGCAGCAGTCCAGCTGTTGAGAGGTTCAGGCCGCCCCAACTGATGTCCATTTCTACCGACGGTACTGTAGTCATGGCCAAGTTATCCTGGTCATCAGAAAAGACATATGGAGTTGACATCTGTGAGTTGTGCTTGAGGACGGCCCTCATTAATCCGTCCATCTTCCTTGTTTCTTCATTCTTTTCGTGATGCGACTCCATCATTTCACTGGCATCAGATCCCCCCTCGCCTGGCAAAAGAAAGCCCAAGAGTTGCATTAACTAGTTTCAACTCTCCTTGAAGAGGGTGATGTTTAATTTTCCCATGTGGAAGGTCACCCCAACAGCTCAACTTTGACATTTTTGGAGATAAGACCAATATATATTCTCCGGTTTCCTCCCACAGTCCAAAAACATGGAGCAGGTTAAATGGAAAAAATCTGGAAAATTGCCCCGAATGAGTGAATGGTTGTTTTGTCTGTATATGTAGCCCAGTGATTGACTGGCGACCAGTCCAGGGTGTACCCTGCCTCTCGCCCGATGACAGCTAGGATAGGTTCCAGCATCCCCCGCGACCCTGAGAGCAGGATAAGCGGCAGAGGATGAATGGATAGATGGACCTATATATATATCTAATTTTGCCATGTAATTGTTGCAAACTTTCAAACTAATTTCTAAAAATTGATCCATGCACCATATGCCTGAACTATTGCAGTTCCTTAATTATCAATATTAAACTACAAATGTTTTACTTTATTTGCGTGTGTAGGTGCATGTGTTTGATATCTGTGTGAAAGTTTGGAATTTACACAAAATGGATCCATTAACCCATACAGTTATTCTCATTAGTAATCATTGGGGGCGGCTGTGGATCAGTTAGTGGAGCGGGCTTCCCTCAAAATGTAAGCTTAGCAGTTTGATTCTGAGCCCCTCCTGTCTGCCTGACAAAATGTCCTTGGGCAAGACACTAAGCCTATGTTGCTGGCCAGGTTAGCGCCGTGATTGGCTTTACTGCCATCACTGTGTGAGTGTGTGAGTGAATGGGCGAATGCTATCTAGTGAAAAGCACATTGAAACAGGTGTGAAATATATTAGTAGAGACCATTTAACATAGTGACAAAAACAATACAGGCAAGATACATGATTGCTGTTTTAACAATTTCTTGCTACTAAAGAAGTTTTATGGCTAATTTGAGAAAAGGGGTAATTCCTAATAATATCCGTAAAAAACATGTAAGAGTAACTAATAATCTCCAAGAAATGCACTGATGATCAAGTAATGGTCAAGTACATATCTGCAAAATTGAACATAACAAATGGTGATTTGCGCGTCAATAAACAAACTATCCCAACGAGTTTCAGTGGAATGGCACTCACCATTGGGTGTAACACTCCACCTTCCAAAGTGCAGAGATGAACACGAAACCTTATTCACTTCCTCTTCTTTCACATCCACAGCTGGAATTGCATCATCTGTTTCCATTGTCTAAAACACAACATACATTACTTTTGTCTTTCTTTGTGGTTCATTGACTTGATTTGACTTGTATGCAACACAACTTCAGACAATAAAACAATGACACAATAACTGATGTACTCAAAAACATATTGTATTTATATTGTCAAATGTTAGTGGACATCTGAGATAATAGTTTAGATCATACTGTTATCCGCAATACTTCTTTTAACATTGTTGAGAGTCAAAACTCAAACCGGAGTCAATCACAGAATCACAGAATGATGTCTAGGACATAACTAATGTTGAACATTTAATTAATACAACAGAATGTCATGTCAGCCACATGTCTGTGGAAAGTCATGTGACCCACTTGAGAGTCCCCATCTGGACTGAGAACTGCTGCAGTCTTATCTCCCTCTGGGGTCAACTCTGATTTCATGTCTTGTCTCTTGCTTCTCCATCTTTCAACACTTTGCTCCTCTTCTTTCGTACCACATCCCCTTGAAACATCTGGGAGGGGGACACAAATCAGCGTTAAAAAGTATTTTTGCAGATTTACACCACAAAGATTCAGTCTTTACATGTCTTTAAAACTGCTCGACTTGTGTATGTTTAAATACTACTTTGACTATGTTGTTGCTAAATGTAGGACTCCAGGTTGTATGCTTAATTAATCAGAACTTTCAGATTCCTTGCAAAAATATACCAAAATTTAATAGTAGATCGCTGCCCATGAGACAACCATCCATCCGCCCATCCATCTATCCATCCATCCATCCATCCATCTTCTTCCGCTTATCCAGGGGTCAGGTCGCGGAAGCAGCTGGAGCAGAGAGGCCCTGACTTCCCTCTCATAGGCCACTTGGTCCAGCCGGATTCTCAAGGCGTTCTGAGGCCAGCCAAAATGCAGAGTCTCTTCAGCGTATCTGCCGTCTTCTTCTGGGCCTGCTCCCAGTTGGACATGCCCAGAACACCACCTGGTAGGTGTTTGGGAGGCATCCTGACTAGATGCCTGAGCCACGTCTTTTGACTACTCTCAATGCGGAGGAGCAGTGACTACTCTGAGCCCATCCAGGATGGCCAAACTCCTTACCCTATCTATAAGGGAGAGCCCATGCACCGAGTAGAGAAAAATCATTTTGGCCACTTGAATCTGTGACCTTAGTCTTTCTGTCACTGCCCACAGATCATGACCATTGGTGAGGGTAGGAACATAGATCAACCATGAAATTGAGAGTTTCGCCTTTTGGCTCAGCTGCTTCTTCGCCATGACAGACCGATGCACAGTCTGCATTTCTGCTGATGCCGCACCAATCTGCATGTCGATCTCCAGCTCCATCCTTCCCTATCTCATGAACAAGACCCCAATATATCTGAACTACTCTCTTTGGGGAGAGACCACATCCTCGACCCAGCTGCGAACCCTGAGGTTCTGATCCTCATCCCGGCTGCTTTTGTATTCAGCTGCAAACCACTCCAGCAGTGACGACCATACAATATCTGATTTTCTCTCTCATCTAACAAATGAGCTGTGTTGAACGTTGAATAAATGAATGATTGAATGGATGAATTATATTTTTTTCTTAAATTTCAGTCCTATTTTTCAGTCCTATAGTAGTTTGATATAAAGTACTTTTAAATGTATCATTTGATCATTATTCTTCTTATCATTAATATTATTGTTAGGAATTTGAAACTTCTGTTTTGTTTTAGTCAGGCAATCTAAGACTCACTCTTATGATACTACCTTTCAAAGCTAGCTAAATATCTATCTTTTATTTGTTGAGTTTTTCCGATATGAAGAAAGCATTTGGAACATGTATGTGTCTGTGTTGGTAGCAACATATGCATTTTTATCACTTATCTGGAGGTATTGTGGACAGCAAAGTGAGAATTTAATTGTACAGGGAAACATTTTTCCAGACTATACATATGACAGTAAACATTTAAAGTATGTGTGTATGTGTGTATTCATTTTCAACTTACCATCTTGTGTGTCTTTGGGCATTTTTTCTGCAGAGTTATCGGGCAGATCCGCAACATCCTTTGCAGAGTCAACACACTTCCCGAGTTTCCCTCCTTTCAGTCCCTGGTCACTTAATTTCCTCTCAGCCCACTGCAGCCTCATCCTCAGGGTCTCTACCTCCAGGTTCCTACGTTTCACCTCCTCTAAGAAACCATCCTCCACCAGTCTAGTGATCTCATACATGGCTGTCTTCACCACAGTCTCCATCACATCCGAGAGCTGCGTCTGGAATGTGACAATGAGCGTGTCCAGGTTTGAGATGTTGGAAACCATGTCGATATCTGTGGCTAGCCACTGTTACAAGACAAAATTATGTGCTAGAGGAGGAGAGGTGAGAAAGAAGGACTCTGATTTTTATTTTTTGGGTTGGCAATTGCTACCATTGGTTTTAAGGGTTGTAAAACACGGTCCCAGTGGAGGCTACAGACAATTTCAGCAAACAGGCACGATTTCATTTAGCTATTCATCTTGGTTGTCATCTGTCTGCGAGGCAGCTAATTTTAGTTTTTAGCTTAGCCTCTATATGCTAACTGAAGAAAAACAGCGGCTACCGTTCAAATCGAAACCAAGTCCGGGCCAGTCATGTCGCCATATATCCATATAGTTTCCCCTCCCGCTCATGTAAGAATTATACAGCAATACAATCTCGTAAGTTTGGCCATTCAGTGGAGCTAACCGTCTGACAATCGCTTGTTGTCATTGTTTTTATCATGACGTCATACAAAGTGGACTACGGGAACCCTAAAGAGTCATGGTGAATAGCAAAACGCGTTGGTTTACCCATATGCAGCACTAACCGGACGGCTGGGAGGGCGGAGGGCTTTGAACGTCCTAGTAGAGTTTCAATGAAAAAAATAGGAGCCTTTACTTGATTATTTGGATATTATTTTACTGTTCTGAATGATACCTTACATTTTCTAATCCACTTAATTGACAGTTATTGTTGCTATTTTTAATTGATTTTTCAAACCCCTCCATTCTCAATTTAAAAAAAAATCAAAATTTGGACATTTCAGGATAAACTGAAGGGTTAAATGGTTTAAGAGTATTTTTTTTCCGTTTTCAGTTAGCTTCACTCTTAAAGAACCTTCTTGAATCCGCTGATAAAACTGATTACATGGCTAACTTTTATGAAATATATGGATTTTATTGGACAGCTGAGCTCAAAGAAGCATAATTCATCCACTAGCAGTATTTAAAGTAGGTGCAATGATCTCAGCACTTTATCTCCTGTTGTACAATAATGCCATACAGACAGAGAAAGTAGGTAATACGAAAGAATAACTCTGCAAAAGGACAACAGAAGAGACTATTTTTACTGCACGATGAGAACTTGTGGGTTGTTAGTTTTATTCTATTCAGGAAAGGATAATGCTAATTTAGGGACATGAAAAGATTGTGTAAATGCAAAATGATTAGTAAAGTGGCTAATGTTCCCCCCATTTCTCAAAGTAACTGCTGTTTGAGTTCTTTTGATAGATACAAAAGAGCTGTGTTTGGTGAGGTAAGAATGTATGTATGCAATGAGGGGATGTACCCATTGAAAAGCAAAATACTAAAACTATGTACATTATAGTTTCAGTTGTCCACACTCTGGGTCAAGTTGAGGCACATTCTATTCCATAATGCAAGTCAATAACTAGGACCAGCATACGATAATGGGTCACAAAAGCAGATTAACCATTATTTTCTAAACACACAAAGAGAATGTTCTATTACTTTAGTTCTGTTGGCAGTTAGGTTGAGCTACACCAAAGAAAAATGCAGAGAACCTAAAACATGCTTTCTAATGTTTTATGTTTTTTTTTTTTGCTTTTTCAAAAATCTCCTCTACTTAGAAGTGGTGGATCTTTTTCTTTTTTAATTATATGTCATATATTGAAGGGTTTGCCACAGTGGCTGCAGTTTTTGTAATTTTTCCCAGACTTTTTGTTATTTGATATTAACTAGTTCTGGGACATAGTATGGGTAGTGATTTACTGATTTGAGACCTAAGTTAAGAAATTACTGCTCCCCTGTTTTATGTACCTGTCCCAGGTTCTGCGTGTGGCTGTGAATAGCGCTGTAGAGGATGTGTGTTATAGGCAGCCTTTTTTTATAGATTACATGTTAAATGCTCATAATGATTGCAACACCTACATTTTTATATGATGTACTCAATAAGAAGTGCAAGGGAATCAGCTTAACATGAAGGCTCTAAACAAACCACTTGATGGTTGGGCTGACAGGAATTTAAAAAAAAAGAGGGAGGGTTGAAAGATCATGTTTTTTATTCATTCATTACATGTGCGAGGGACAGGACTTTCAATATGTTGACATGTTACCTTTGGTAAACATGTAGAGCCAGTTTGCTTACCAAATTTTATGTAACACAAAGACCTCCAATTACTGAGAAATGAAAATAGCTTTATTTCTTTTAAAAGTTCACCGGTTCAAGTTCTCAAATTCCAGTCCTTCCACAAACTTAACTGAAGATATCCAGACCCTTTAGTGTTTTGTGAAAAGTGCAAAGCCTGTGCTCTTCAAACACAGGGGTATTCACCCAGTAGCTGACACAATTATAGATCTGATAAATCCAAGATATAGAAGTCACAGGCACATTTCAAGTTTTAGCCAAAGTAAGTTTGCACTTGGTTACCTTAAAACCTAGATACAAGACAAGTCACAGCTCAGGTCAAATTAAATGACATTCTGATCATCAAACCTCATTTCCAAATAAAAAAATAATAAATAAATGAATAAAAAAAACACAAACAAACAAAACTAGTTAAAAGTTCAGCTTTATTTCATGCTTTAATTGGATTTTGTACTAAAAAAATAAAGTTGTTTGCCTCTAACTTTAAAAGTACTTTAAAGAAGTCTAAGTATACACAAAGTATTAACATCAATAAGTCTTCTATGTAACCCCTTCACAGGGGGTCACACTAATTCTATCAAAGGTGCTTCCCATAAGACAGTCATTTTGTTCTCAATTTACTATAACTCAGTTTGAGCACAGAAATGTAAAAATGAATTAAAGCCAAATAGAAGTAATACAGTATCAAACACAAACAGGTACGTAAAACAAATGTAAAAATGTGCACATGTTGCACTATTAGGAAATAGAAATCATCCATTATGTTCTGAATAAAAGGCAACATTTAAAAAACATTCAAGTATTTGTGACTTACTGGCCCTGAAGTCCACAGGTTTTGTTGAAGTTTTAAGTTCTAAAGCTCTAAACAGCAGTTTTAAACCCCCTCTCAAAACAAGCTTAAATTCCCTGTATATGTTTACGCTGATGTGCTTTCAAATGATCCTGGCGTTTAAAGCAGAGGCCGCATACAGTGCAGCAGTGTGGTCTTTCCCCTGAGTGGATAAGTAGATGCACCCTTAACTTATCAGCACGTGCAAAGCTCTTGTTACACATTGTGCACTGATGCGGTTTTTCCTGTGAGTGAATTTTCTGATGCAACTTTAGATTCCACAAACGGCTGAATGTGTTTCCACAAACAGTGCAAGTGTAGGATTTGTCACCCATCTGCCCACACTTGTGGGTCTTTAGGTCAGAGAAAGATGGGAAGCCTTTACCACAGTTGCCACAGAGTTGAAGGACCTGTCCTGAGTGAATTTTCTGGTGGACTTTGAGGTTGCAGGCCTGTGTGAATGTTTTTCCACAGTGCTGACAGGAGTGCCGGGGCCCTTCTCCAGAGGCTTTGTGCGTTTTCTTGTTGGTCTTTAGAGAGAGTTTGTCATTGCTAAGTATATCCGAAGGCCCATTCGTAATGCCTGAATTATTCACACATCCATCAATGGCAATACTCTGACCCTGGATGTTTAGTCTTTCGGATGAAATACCGGATGCATGTACAGGGTACAAGATGGTCTGGCCCTCCAAGTGCCCTTTTTCATTGATTAACAAACAACTAATCTCTCCTCTCACATCAGTGCAATTTCTCGAGGATGATGCAGCAGGTGACCCTGCAGCAGCCCTTTTGTTTCTTGGGGATCCTCTTTCTGATGGTTGATTCTCACCCTTCCCTGACATGCCTGCATCCCCTTCATGGTGGCTCATATAACTGAGATTGTCAGCTGGCTGGGATGATGATCCTTGAAACTTGCTCACATCTATCATCCCAAAGACTTCATGCCCAGTCTTTTCAAAGTCACCTACGTCATATCTGTTTCGGAAAACAGGTTCTAATTGTTCACCTGAGGTGACGTTTTGGCCCAAGATTGACCTTTGTTCAAGGCCAGCTTCCCACTTTGCAGGGCACTTTTGGCTCTTTTGATCAGTGAGGCACTGACTGGGTCCTGGCAGATTTGAAGCCTCAGTTTCTGATACACGTGGAGAGGAAAAAAAAAAAAAGAGTTTCACACAATGGACAACTTTTTTTAAAATCTAAAAGTCGAATAAATTTAGAAACCGACCATCAAAATTGACTCCCCATCTTTCCTCTGATTCATTTTCTTGTGGCATCATCTGACTGGCTTCATCTTTGAGTGTCTTATCCAGCTTTTTACCTTGTTCACTCAGGGACTGAGAGGAGTAAAAAAGCACAAATAATAACGAATGGCATGTGATCGACAGGCAACGTTTAACATTATTCTGACACAACAATCATTCAATCGGTCATATCTTCTTTTGAAACCTATAACTACCGGCTGTTCACATTTACATACCTTTGAAAAGATCTGAAAAATTTAAAAAGATACCCTCCTGCACATAGTGAAAACAAGACTCTCCTTTCAGTGACAAATGATCTTTTAATGGCTGCAGACTACTGAACTATCAGTTCTAGTTGACATAATATTTTGTCATAGCAAACCAAACAATGCAAATCAAATTGTATATTAAAAATACAGTATTTAATTAAAAAACAAAATCAAGTTTTAAAATAGTGTTTCTACCTGTGATGTTCTCGTTCCTCTGTGGTATTCTACCTCTCGACCAGATGCCTCTCCATTGGCAGGTAGGCTATCTAAATCTTCGCTTTGCCCAAACTCTTGTTTCAGACTCTCTTCTGTCACAGAAAGAAGGACAAATGATTTAAGGAATTTAGGAAACATTTATTATTCAGCAATGGGTCTTATTGTATCAAGACCGATAAATGAATGATAAACTCAATGTGCAAAAATGGGACACCACACAAAAATTTATTTCTTGTAAGTAAATGGTCATTTGAGGATGTTGGCATAAGGCAAAGAGACAGTTTTAAGTTCAGTGTTTGGTTTGAAGAAGAAATGTGTGTCAAATATGACTGCTCTCACAGAAGACTAATTGAGAGGGAATATAGTAATCCTGTGAGTTCAGGGCTGACACATGAAATGTCTTTAGTTTCATTAATATGTTGTTAACTGTGCATTGAAAACTCAACTGTAGGGTTTTAGACAGTTTATACACAAGATTTGTGACCGTATAAAATCAAAATGTTAATACATCTTGGTAGAAATACACTACATAAGAGTCAGTATTGATATCATATTTTATCAAATCATCCGACAATATTAGAAGTAACGATTTTTTGTTGGGGACTTTAAAAAAACCATTAAATTGACAAAAAATGGTTCAAAGACGTACTTGAGAGTATCTTGCTTTTGTTCGTTTAATTGAACACTTAAACCCCCTTCTTTTGTGTAAGAGTTATCTCTTTAGGATTTTGTGCATTTTAAATGGTGTGTCACAGAATCACTCTATGCTATTGTGAATATGCCAAACAATGACAATAACAATTAAGAGGCTAACCATCCAAAATGACTTTCCCAATCTCCTGAGATCTATTTTGTTTTGGCGTCGGGTGAAGCACTTCCTCCTTGCACTGTCTGTTGAGCATTTCCCCTTGTCCACTCAGGGACTATGAGACAAAGAAGGGAAGAAAAAAATTTAAAAATTACAATGAAGAAATATTGAAATGTACTTGTTAAATGGTTACACAAGTAGATTAAATGGCTAGCAAAATGTTACTAAGTATTCAATTATTGAACATTTAAATCAAAACTAGCAACCCTAATCAACACAAACATCAAAAATGAGTTACAATGGTAGAATTTTGTTCTCTACCTGGATTGTCTCCATGCCATTATGGCTCTCTACCTCTGGATTAGAAGAGCCTTCATCGCTGGTCGGTGGACTGCTTGCATGCACTTCCACCGCACACTTTTGTTTCACAGTTTTTTCTATTACAGAAAAAAGCGCAAATGTTCGACTGAGGTAAGGCTTCAATTAGTCATCCTCTCCACCAGGGCAGGACTTTGACAAATTTCTGGCTGTTATAATATTGTTTCAAGCCTTAATGTCCCCCATTCTATATGTTACTTTCAAATATGCCTTGTGACATTATCACATCTCATAATCAGACTCAAATTTTACTTTCATTTGTTGTTATTACAAATTCATTTCAAACTGTGTTTTAGCTCATAATACCATCAATGACTGTTCTTTTAGCTTAGGTTTACTTGCATACACCACTGAAGAAACCTTATGTTCCTTGAAGTTGATTGTAAGGTTATTTCGTGTCCTCAAATAGATCTCCAATTGAAAATACATAATTGGTAATAAATCAATCAATGAGAATTCAAATTTTAAAGATGTAATTTTGGAAATGACTATTTGAAAGACAGTGCGCCCTTGGAGACGAGCTTAACCATGATAATCATTTAAAGGACAGTAGACTAGAAGCAGAAACAGCAACATAGAAAAAATAAGCAGCAGCAGAAAAAAATAACAATGAATATATAAATAGCTTTTGAAATGTGGATCACCAGAAAGCAAATCGATTTTAAGGGATTTAAAGAGGTAATTATATTAACGTCTAAATGTCTAATTAAAACAATAAAATACACTATACCTATTTCAAAATAAAAAACAGATGCTTCCATATTCATGGGAGTATGATCCACATTTGAGCTTGTAGCACAACGATTATTGACCATGTAGTGATAAGTGGTTTCGAAATAACAGTAACATCCTTTATTTGACCAATCCCCGAATAAAACCAAAAGTGTGAAATTTAATCTTATAGTAGTATGTTTTCTCGAGACAAAGGTTTTACCTTTTACAAACACGCTTCGTCTACCTCTGACTCACCTGTTTGAATCGCTTTGTGTTTCTCCTCGGCGGCGAGGCGAACTCTCTCGCAGTCAACACACCTGACCCTCCTCTCCCCCCCTCGGTCTTTGCGCCTACTCTCCGCCCGTTTCAGTCGCCTGGACAGGGACTCCACCTGCTCTCTGCGCCGCGTCACCTCTTCGACAAAGCGCTTCTCCACCAGTCGAGTTATCTCGTACATCGCAGCCTTGAAAACGGTCTCCATGACGCCGGAGAGCTCAGATTGGAAAGTGTCAATCGTATCGGCCATTATCCAATCCCCCCCCCCAAAAAATCGCGAAAATCTGAACTTGCTTGCTGCAGTTCAATTGCAACTTACAACTGACACCTTATGTTTGTTACATCTGATGGACACCGCTGTTTGCAATTACCTGTTCCCCTTACAACTTCCACTGAAGTTGTGACAGTGCAATTCCCGTGTCGGTTTATCACAATATTAACCATAAGGGGGGATAACCTCGAACAGACGCTCAACGCCAGTGTTAGCTGTGTACCTCACTATTTTAAGGCAATGGAATAATAACGTTCTCTGAGATTTTTTAACACATTTCGGCGCTAAAGCACAGTCGCGACAGATGTACATCACACAAATGAGGAACCGCGCTCAGAAGCCATGTTGACGCTATTCACTGTTCCCAGATTTTACAAAAAATCGGCTATTTTACTCACAAAGAGGACCCTTATCGAAAATTGAGAGAACGTTATATCATAACACGCTGCCATTGGTCAATTTTAAGATGGAGTACGAGTATAACCTTGAGTGGCTATCACATAAACCGCTAAACTTTCCAAAACTATGGTACGCGAGCAGGAGGCAGTGAGTACCACTCGGTCAGAACTTGCTTCCGGTGCAGGCTCCACCCCCCGCAGAATGTACAGGAAACGAGCCCAAAAGACCTCTCCTCTGCCAACACCGGAAATGCACTCAAAAATTACAAAAATCTACTAGAATTTTTGGGTTTAAAGTGATTTCATATAATGAACCAGTAAACACTGCAACATCAATAAACATCTAATAAATATTTATCATAAGCACAAAACATGGATATAAGCATCTGACAAATAGTGACGGACAGAATATGTTAGTAAAAACCCTTTGGCCTATTTGTAGTCTTAAAATAACCATAGAACCTCAGCAAATTCCCTCTTCTGGATCATTTGTTCCATGTGCAACTCCAGCTGTGAAATGTAGTTGTCATCGTTCCATTCTGCTCCCCCAATGACTCTCATACAGGAATGCCTCTTAATCAGGATCTGCTCTCCAGCTTGAACTGTGCCAAGTGATACTATAAAAATAAGTGATATGAGGTAAATCCCATAGTCATCTAAAATGCTCAGTGACCAGAGATTCAAGTCAGAAGTAATAAATATACAGTTGCTCAATTCACCACACTCCATGAGCCATCACAACACACTTTTGACCGATGGACAGCTGATTTAGGTTTTCCCCACAATCAAGGAAGTTACTAAGAACAATCATCGTCATTCCCAGACATCCTTTTTTTGAACCTGTTTCTCATTGTCATTCTAGCTGAATAATGTCCACTTGTTTTTGTTTGTTTTGTTATGTACTCCCCACCAAATGAAAACCAAATTCGAGGAAGTGACTGGACAGACCAAATGTAGCCAGTTGTGTACGTCAGCCATGCTTGCTTGCATTAGCTGCCTCTGAATTTATCCATTACATTCTCACCAATATCACGTATGACAGGTGAATTAAAGAGCAAACCAAAAATAATGAACAGCGTCTCTTGAGATATATGAGTGGCTCAGTGAAAAGCTGTTTCAATTTCACTGAGATGATATTTTAAAAAATAAATTAAGTATTAATTAAGCAGGTCTCAGCCACAACAAGCCTGTTTGTATTCGGCACCATCCAGTTATTATAATTACCATTGTATATTCTTCATTCATTCATTATTTATACTGCTTATCCTGCAGTCAGTCAGTGGGACTGGAGACTTTTCAAGATTATCCAGCTGAATTGCAGGTCAATACTGGGCCATATATCAGTCATAAAATCTCCGAAAGAAAAATTACTAATAGCCTTCATCTTCATTAGAGATTCAAGATTCAAGAAGCTTTTATTGTCATCGTACAGTGTCCCATACCACAAAATTACTGTTCTGCTATCCGCAATGCATTTGGGCGGCATGTGACTGCGGAGCGAGCAAGCACGTCAGCCATTTAAGGCGCCTGTCCACCTTGTGGCCGCATGATTTGCATTAAGTTGGGAAAAAAAAATAAAAAAAAATTCATGTGTTGTTTTTTCCACACATGCACATGCCGCTGTAGGTGTTGCATAGAACTCCTTTTAGAATATCCATTCAATATCTACAACATCCAGGTCAAACTAAAAAAAAGGCTGAATATTGAAATCTTATATGTATATAAAGGAAAGTTATAAACAGTAACACTACAATTACACTTATAATTTCTTTATCTTGGATACACAAAAAAGAGATAGTAAAATAAACATTACTCCTGTTACTTTAACCCCCCCCCACCAAAAATAAAACCACAAAAGAATAGCACACCTCACTGTAGCTCACGGTTGACGCTACTGTTGGAACATTACTTTTACTGTTCCTAATTATTATCAAACAATTGCTGTGTATTGACAGAATCTATGATAGAACGAGGAATCAAAGTGAATGAATACTTTCAGAGTTGATTCCTTCAACCTTCAGGACGTCAGGTGTAAAGATGACAATCAATTTCCTTGTTTCTTAACACACAACGCCAATCAAAGACCTCAGTTACAGAACAAGAAAAACATTTTATTTTGAATGTGTTACATAATCACGATAATCAACTTTTTTTTCTCAAAAATGTCATTAATTAATTCTGTAGCAAAATATGCAGCATGAAACAGAGCTGGAATCAGATGTATAAATATGACTCATTTTAACCAACAAGAGATATATATTATTACATGATACCTTTGTTTTGTATTAATGAGCCAACAAAATTATTGATAAAAAAAAAAATACACAGAATTAAAAAAATATGATCTTACCAAAAACCAGGACTCAAGCATAATGCAAATATTGGCAAAAAAAAAAACTCTTCAAACCTACAATTTAAAATCTGACTTCTCTTGCTTTATACTGTCATAGTTCTAAAGATCTGTCAAATGTTTGCGTTGATGCGACTTCAGATGATCCAAACGTTTGAAACTGAGACCACATACAGTGCAGCCGTATGGCCTTTCCCCTGTGTGGGTACGCTGGTGGACCTTCAGAATATCTGCTCGTGTAAAGCTTTTATCACACATGGTGCATCGATGAGGTTTTTCCTGTGTGTGAATTCTCCGATGCAACTTTAGATTCCACAGACGGCTGAACTTGTTCCCACATACAGTGCAACAGTAAGGTTTGTCACTTGCCAGGCCACACTTATGAGTCTTTAGTTCTGAAAAAGATGGAAAGCCTTTACCACAATGGTTGCAGAGGTGGAGGCCCTGACCTGAGTGAATCCTTTGGTGGACTTTGAGGTTACAAGCTTGACTGAAGGTTTTTCCACAATGATCACAGGAGTATGGTTGCCTATGTCCTGATCTTTTGTTTGTCTGCTTATGGGTCTTGAGAGGGGCAGAATCCGTGAATGATGCAGGACGCTCCGTTAAGGTGTGTCTCCTCCCTCCTCGCCCTGTTGTGTGATGCTGCGATCTTTCTTCCACATTGATGGCCTCCCTGGTGCGGTATGTATCTGAAGACCCATAGATATTTTCTGTACCATCTATAGTAGGGTCACACCGAATGTTCTGGCCTCTGAAACTCAATCTGCCACCTGAATCACCAGATGCATGTGAAGGGTACAAGATGCTCTGATCCTGCATGTAACCCTCTTCATTGATCAATAAACAGCTGAACTCTCCACTTACATCAATATTCCCCCTTGAGGAAGAACCTGCAGGTGGGCCCAAAGTGCCTCGTCTATTCCTTGCTTGAGTCTCATCTTTCTCTGGTACATCTACGTGCCCTTCATAGTGGCTCATATAACTCAGTTCATCGCCTGGATGAGATGGCGATCCTTGTAACTCACCCAAGTTGCCCATGTCTATCATATTGGTGACCTCATATCCAGTCTTTTCAAAGCAACTGAAGTCTTCCATTCCATACCTGTTCTGCAAAAGAGGTTCAGATTGGTCAACTGGGTTGACATTTCGGCCCAAGTCAGACCTTTGTTCAAAGCCAGCTTCCCAGTTTACAGGGGACCTTTGGATCTTCTGGTCAGTAAAGTGCTTACTGGGACCGGGTAGATCAGACGCCTCAGTTTCTGATGCATGAAAATAGGAAATTCTAATCAATTTCACATATATATACATTTCTAACAAAGACAAATTGATGTATAAGGAGTGTGCTACATTGTGAATCATTTCACTGTGTACTTGCCTATCACACAGAATTACTGAAATAATACTCATGTTATGACGTACTTCATTTGAATGTTTTTAAATACATTAACAGGCTAACCTTCCAAACTGACTCCCCATCTGTCCTCTAATTCATTTGCTTCTGGTGTCACATGAAGACTTTCCTCCTTGAGCACGTTATCCAGCTTTTCATCTTGTACACTCTGGGAATGATAGACATGAAGAAACAAACACACCAGACAATAACAATTACAAAAGCAACCGGAGTGCATTTTTCTAAACTTGGCATGAGAGTAACAAGTAGGTCTTTCTAAGTATTTACTTCATGGTCACAATCAAAGATTACATGCCAGACAAATTTAGATATACTTGACCAAGGAAAGATGTACAACAAGAAGTAAGGCAAATAAAGCAACCCGAGCCTGTAAATATTGTTTTCTACCTGCAAAGTCTTCATGCCACTGTTGTCTTCTCCCTCTTGGACTGATGTTTCTCCATCTGTGGCCTGATTGTTAAAATTGTCTTGCGGTGCACCCTCTTTTTTCAAATTTTTTTCTATTTCAGGAAAAAGCACATTTTCAGTTAAGAATGCTTTAAATTACTAATGCACATTGCAGGGATTCTGTCTGCAGAGTTGGAATATTTTCATCCGGTACATTTTAAACTGAACTGTAGTACAAAATTTAACTGTGTAAATCATAGTAACATAGAATTATATTGTTTTTCCTTTACTTCTTTGATCATTTTGTTATGTTTTGAGTACTAAATTTCAGTCAACCACATGCCTTGGGATTTTTAGGGATCCAGACAAATTTAATAGGACAACTTCAGGCTTTGGGGTGGCTTCTCTGCATCCTGTAACATCCTCTCTCTTTTTAAAACTGCAGACAACCAAGACTATTTAGGCCACTGTAAAACAACTCATCCCTTTTTGTCAGTTTATGTTTTGAGTTTCAGTCTTATTTTAACAGTTCATCTAAAACTACAGGCAGAGACGCAAAGTTCTTTTTGTTTCTTCCATCAAATGTACAACCAACTCCTTTATATTCACCACTGATTCTGTATATATTCTTCAATTTTAGCTGTTTTCCATTTTACTAGTAACAGATATTGGTTTCTACTTGGTCTTTGGGTCATTTCAACTTTAATCCACAACACCTCAAAGCTACCTGTGTGAATGAAACATACTTTCTAATTGCAATATCAGACTCAGTATTGGTTTTTAAACATTATCACGAATAGCTCTCGAGATCTTTCTGGGTGTACAGCGGTCTTATAGTTTTCTTTCTTTCACAAACAACTTATACTCATTATGATGACAATAGAGATTCTTATTACCTGAAAAACTCACCGTTTTTCTCCTCGCTGGACGCGCCGGCTCTCCCACAGTCAATACACCTGCCCCTTCGGTCTACCTCTCTGTCTTTGCGTCTGCCCTCCGACAACTTCAGTCGCCGTTTCAGAGATTCCACCTGCTCCCTGCACCGCGTTACCTCTTCCACAAAGCTGTCCTCAACAAGTCGGGTGATCTCGTACATTGCAGCCTTGAAAACAGTCTCCATAACGCCAGAAAGCTGAGACTGAAATGTAACTATCGTATTGGCCATTATCCCGGTTATTCGCAATAAGTCTGGACGTTTGCAGTAAAGCGAAGACTCCTGATTTACAGTTTGAATTTGGTAACATTAATGGACACAGCTAAGGTCTCATTTAGCAAATAACTTGAATTTGTTATACATCTTCTGGTCCTGTTTCACGCCCTCCGATACTTACATTTATAGTGTAGTTAGTGGAATACAAAGCCATCCATGTCAAAACTAACCCCGAACAAACACTTCAACGTCGCTGTTAGCTAACGCTTACCGTAGCTCACTACACAATTTTGGACTTGTTTCGCGCTCCCGGTGCTAATACCCTCTGACCAGATTATAAAAAAAACTGCATTCGTGCTACGTATCGTCTATGTATCAACTAAAGGTATATTATTATCAGAATCACGAAAAAAAAACTGGCTGTACTGAATGTTAATTCTGTTTCCTTTGAGTAAACGCACTTCCTTCTTGTTCCGTCAACAATCACACTTCCGGGATTTAAACTACGGCTAGGAAATCGGGCCAATCTCAGTAGTCTCATTGGTTCCAGTAACATTCATTTTGCTAGGTGGTTATCAAAGCAAAAAACACCCGATAAAGGTACTTATGATAAAGTAACATTATGATATGGAATTATAAAAATAGAAACAGTTGTTCGGGTAGTTTCACGCATGCGCGCTCCAGCACCGTGGTTGACAAATCAAGCCGCACGTCACACCAAGCAAAGTGTGACGTGCGTGAATAGGAGGAAGGCATGTAGATTGCGCTTCTCTTTCGATTTTCTGAAGAGTCAAGAGCGAATACTCATAAGAGGAACAATATCAAAACCTCGGTGAATAGCTACAATCGACAATGTCGGTGGACGATTTTCAGACGAAGTACACCCCCGTCATGGAGAGTATTGTCAAAGGTGCAATCGCAGAGACCACGAAACTTTTCGAAAATATGGTCGGCGAGCTGAGAGCAGAAATGTCAAAAATAAAGAAAGAAAACGAGGCCCTTAAAATACGGTGTAGCCTGTTCGAAAATGGGCAAATACAAGCAAATATTTCGACAAGAGGACAAGGGCCTCCCACAACGCCAAGTGTCAGCTTGGACAAACGTGATGCCGTCGTACAGTGTGGTGAGTAGTGGTGACAGCAACTACAGTCTAAGCCTTATTATCCGAGAGAAAATAAAGTAGTCTGATAATGATGATTTATGGTTTGCAAAAAAAAAATTCTTTTTCCTCCTGTGATTGTTTCGGTACATGCAGTACCTTCGTTTACTGAACTGTCGGCACAGCCTCATAAGTTTGAGATCCAAAGCAGAAGGGAAACCATTCTATCGTTCAAATGTAACTGACAAGGTGCTCCAACAATTCCGGGGAGCTATTTTCTATGGCCATACACAACATTGTTGTTCATAGTACAAGGAGGTGCAACTGGCAGAGATGGCCACCAGGAACTTCAATTTACCTGTACGTTTGCTGTCAGGTTCAGATTTTGGTCAGGACAACACATTACACTGGAGCACCTCCAGTGCTCGGTTGAATGCAGCTGTTTCGTCATTGTGTGGTTAGGACCATTTTTTTATTGTGGTGGTTGTTTTATCCTGCTTCTTCAGGGACATATCGCTAGTAGCTGTAACCCGCATACAGGGGGCTTTTGCATTGACCCAAGCTGAAGAGTTGTGTGTGATGTCCCAAACCGCACCTGCAATTTGGTCAAAGAGATGATGTTATGCTGGTCAAGCCACCCCCTAGTTTTGTGTCACACTGTTAAAATCTGGAGTAATATGCAGAATTTTTCCAATTTGCATGATTTTATCTGCATATCTTTTTACGGTATGCATGCGTACTCCAGAGGGGGTTTGGATGACTAGGTTTTAGATCAGTTGTCATCAGTGCTAACCAAGAATTGCTGCCAGTGGCTTTGGATGGGCGAATGCGTAATTGTGACCCTCTCATGTTGGTTTTGAGCAACAATGCACAGGTAGGGGTACTTGTTGTTTTTTTCATCCATTTTTGCAATATTGTGGTGGCTTCTTAACTTCGCTATGACATTCCACTCTGTCTGAACCGTGCTTGTTTTCTGCTAAGGTATGTTTCGAATGTTTAAAATTGTTTGGTTGTCTGTTTTGATTTTACTTCGAACTGCTAGGTCAATTGTCAAAGAGGCTCTGATTCATGTAGATATCATTTGGATATGTAAACTATAACATTGACCAAATTTCAGGCTTATATATAGTTCATTTTCTATATCATGCCGCATCAATAGGTAGTAGCACAACAAATCTGATCTAATATCGGGGTTGTATATGATGGGAGAATGGCTCCTCTGTAAGTTTCACATTTCATGGCTGGGTTTCTGTGGCTCATTAAAAAGCATTGAAAGTCTTTTCAAAGATTTTGCAAAGGTTAAGGCCTTAAATAGCATTAAAAAGCATTAAATTCATTGTCTACAGGCACTCAAAATGTAATTACACTTAGAAAAAATGTTATTCCAAATTTATTTTGATTAGGTTATATAAACATTTAATAATTTCAATCGGCATAGTGTGATGATTGACAGGTGGAACCCTTCAATTGGCTACTGTTTACAGCCGCTGTTCTGATGGTACATGAGGCTACAACACTGGATGTTGAGCGTGGCAAAAGAGCGGAGAATAGTGTTGTGAGAATGGGAAAGTGTAAGCTTCATCAAAAGTGGCTGGATGAAGGACTGTTCCGAGGTTGGTTAAATCCATCGGCGCAAAAGTGGGAGAGGGGTTTTGTAGTGTGTGCAAAAAACTTTTTTAACTTTGCATTAGGGACAGCCACATTGTTAAATCGCACATGCGATCAGAAGGTTACAAGTTAATCGAAAGGCATGCAGCAGTTGACTGTTGAGGATATTTTGTTGGTACTAGCAAAGCAACTGTACAATAACAAACTAGAGAAACTAGAGAAACTATACCTTAAAAAGAACATCGAACCGATTTCACAAGTGTGGTAGCAACATCATTGGTCTGCAAACCATAAACTTTTGATCATTTATGATATTAAACAAAAAATGGCTTTTATGTAGAAATAGGCATGCTCAGTTGCCCACAACTGCTAAGGGTATCCATTGAATGTAACATCCTTTATTCGTCCTATTGTTGAACCACCTAATCCCAGTGTTTGCCTTTTGCTTTTCCCGCCAATAAAAATCGCACCGGTTTCTCATTTGTTCTTTTCCCAACAATGATCACCACTCCTGTCATGCCCCTATTTTCTTGCAAGATTATAATTGATATCTCCCAAGTATCCACTTACGTAGTCCCAGTGTCACACGCAAGTGTGTGTTTGTTTCTGTTTTGTTTTTTTGTTTTTTTCTCGGAGCATTACCGTTTTTAACTATTGATTGAACGGCTTTAGCATTTATCTCTGTGGCTCCCCTCTCGGATGACATCACTGACTTATACAGTATGTTAGTACCAGGTCAGTGCCTCTGATGTATATCTTTGTAAATAAGCAATTCATCGTTTTTTGGATTTCCTCCAAACTACATTCTTAGAAAGTGCAGCTCGAATTTGATTAATCTTAATACAAACAACAGTTTCTGTATTCATGTTCGCAGACCTTGTTCCTCTTTATGCCTTTCTGGAGGAAAAATGTCAGCAGACGGGTCCCTCATCACTCCAAAGCCAAAAGGATCAGCATCAGAAGGGGGTATATGGCCTCCTTATCACCCATGATTATGAGGCCCCAGCAGAGGGAAATTCTCAGAAGACCATTGTACTTGTCAAACCAGAGGTGTGTGCATGTTTGCAAAGGAGCAAATTGAAATTTTGTATCATGATATTCTTCTTTGGCAATCAAATGATTATTCTTTTCCCCATCTCCTCAATAGGAGGAAGAAACTGTGCCTGCAGTTGTCCGCAAGGAAGCCATGGGGGATGATGCATGTGAGAGATTTTCTTACAGTAGTATAAATCTTGTATTTAGACAAAAGAGTCAACATATGAAAAGTGTATGTCTTTTGTGAACATAACATAGTTGCCAATGCTGTGCCTAGATACTCAGATGGCTTCTGCTTGTGGAGTGGGGCAGGAAGGGTCTCTCTTGAGCCTGAAAAGTTCTGGAGGCAACAGAAAACGTGAAGAAACTGAAATGCCTGTGGATTTGCCGTGTTTGGGAATGGATAGAACTTTTCTCAGAGAACACATGCTATCAACTGATTCAGAGCCTTCATGTTTAATGTCTGTTGGAAACAACAATGGCGTGATGCAGACATCTGTTATTGGTGAAAATGTGTCAGGTGTAAAGACACAGAATGAATCACTGGTTGCTTATCAGCGTTTAACCAAAGCAGAACCGCATGAAAAGGAACACACATTAAAGGATGAAAATCCAGGAAAGAAGCAATCCTCTATAATTTTGCAACAATGTGCACGTAAGGATATGGCAAGTAGAAAAGAAGTAGTATGCCAAGAATCAATATGCAATGAATGGGAGCCCAGCACCAGACCTCAGTTACAATCAGCCATCAATACATCATACCAGGAAATCAAAAATTGCCCTTCAATAACACAGGGCCATGACAAGAAGAGCACTTTATCTAATGACGCAAAAGCCACGGGAAGCCATGAATGTGGCCCTCTGTGTCTCTCAGTAGTCTCTTTGGAAACAGGAATGGAAACAGCATCTGAATACCAACAAATATACATGGAAATGGAAGACCAACCAGATAAGGCACCATACAACGGCATTCCATCAGCATTAAAACTATTGAACAGTCAAACAGTTGTGACACCACAGGTACCAAAGTATGGCCTTAGCGAAAACAGCTTCTCTGTTTCTCTTCAGGATGCAGTGTTGCAAGTTGAAGCCAGGAATCAGTCATCAGTGGAAAAAGATGCCACTGGATCCAGTGGAGCTCAGTTTCCCACAAACATTGTCACAACACAACACAGATATGAAATTATCCCCTCTTTCCAGCAGGCTTTTTACCAGCCTCCAACAAATACATGCAAAAAAACACCTCTTTATCCATTCCCAGATATAAGAACTATAATACAAAAGACAACTGATCTAGTATGCCCATCAGAGGTGTCTTCTGTTTTGTCCAAAGTTGCTGCTGTTCAGAAAAAAAAAACTCCAGCTTCAACATTTGCAGGACTTTATACACCTCCCCCTTCTACTGTTTCTCCAAACAAAATAGATATTAAATCAAGAAAATATTTTCCAATAAATTTTGAGAGGACAGATAAGCAGTCAGAGACACAACCATACCCAAAGAGGACAAATGTAGTTCCAAGGCAAGTAAGATCAAAGGCTCCCGTGTCGCAGAGTTTTATTCCGAGAAAAATTGAGGCTTCTAGTCCTCCTCCCACAATTAGCGTATCATCCCCATTGCAGGTTGGTTATTCAAAGCAGCTAACCAAATGTAAAGATATACCTCTAGATTCAGATGAAGAGTCTGTATCTTCCGAGGTAGAGCCAATCACCACATGTCCAGTCTTATTCCCAGAGCATGTTTGTTCCTCACAACAGATACCCAATAATCAACATGTATTTTTGACATCAGGCAAAGAGACGGACTCGTTATCAGCAGGTCTAGAACATTTGCCTCAGATGTTATCCCCAAGGTTGGGTAGGTCATCACAGCAGATAAAAACACCATTAACTGCTAAAGAGGGCGTATCTTCAGCAGAGCCAGTGCCAATCAGCATATGTCCAGTGGCACAGCCAGCTATTGAGCAGAAGTTGTCTCCAGTGGTCAGATTGAAAAGATTGCCATTGTCAATATCCACCAATGAATCAATCTTGGTCTCGGAATTGCTGTCAGTGAGACCAACATCAATGTTCAAGGTGAAACGACCATCCCAACCAGCATTGTCCAATACCGTGTGTTCCACTGAGGGAAATGATTGTTCCAAAAAGACAAGGTCAAATTCTTCCAGGAACTCTAGATCAAGGCTCGATCAAGATTCCCCTGAAATGACCACATCACTATCTTTGAGTTCTAGAAGGTGTAAATCCATTCGAGAGAATATGGAATATGAAATTGCGGACTGGACTGTCAGTCCAAGACGGTCCTGCCAAAGTAAAAAGTGCACTATCCCAAGAATGTCTTCGGGTCAGCCAGCAACCCCCATTCATGGAAAATACACGTTTTCTCAAAATGATTGTTGCCCTAAACAAATGAAAAGGACAGACACTGTTGCCCCAAGCACTATGTGGCCTGATTTGGCCAAAGATGATGTCCGTCTAAGAGAGACTACAGATCCCACACTTAAAGAGCCCAGATTAGCTAAGATAATAGCAAAAATCAAAAATTCAAGTCAGCCACAGATACGAAATGGAATAAAAATGACCCATTTGAAGTGTACTGACTTCGAAGCTCAAACAAAAACTAAAGCTCAAGCTATTTTGACGCCGTCTGAAATGTCAGCAGGTAAAACTACCTTATTAGATGAAAGATCAGTTCTCTTAACTGTTCAGAAACCAATGACCTCTTCTAAATCTCAGAATTATACAAGACCTTCCCCCACCGATGTTGCTATCCATCCGATATATACTCCACGTATTGTGTCAGCAATACAGCCTTTAGCGGTTATTGGTCAGCGTCTACTCAAGAATCAGTGTGGGGAATGTGGCCGTGTCCTAAGTAGTAGTGCTGCTCTGGAGAGCCATGTCAGTCTCCACACAGGCCACAGACCATATTCATGCACCCTCTGTGGTAAGAGCTTTCCAGACTCCAAGGGCCTTAGACGGCATGGTAGGGTGCATCGCAATGGACGAATCCATATCTGTCATCAGTGCGGAAAGGGGTTTGTCTACCGTTTTGGCCTCACCAAACACCTCCAGATGGTGCATGTGAAATTTAAACCTTTTGTCTGTCAGATTTGCAGCAAGGCATTCTTCACAGAGCGAGATGTGGAGACCCACATAAGAGTTCACACAGGAGAGAAACCTTTCAATTGCAACCTCTGTGAAAAGAAGTTTAAAAGGAGAGTAGAATTAAATGTACACTTGAGGTGGCACAATGGAGAGAAAAGACACTGGTGTCCATACTGTGGGAAAGGCTTTTTAGATTACAATAACCTTAAAAGACACAAGTATATCCACACTGGGGAGAAACCCCACTCCTGCCCGCATTGCATTAAACAATTCACACAGTCAGGCCACTTGAAAAAGCACATTAGAAATGTACATAAGATCCAGTGACTGATGGACCTCCAAGATCACTGTGTTATTTCCAGTCAGCTTGCAGAAAGGAAAAACTAAATATAGTTAAATGTGGTGTTTGGGATTTTACCTGATTGTAGCTTGAAGCAATGTTCTTCATAATATTAAACAATTGTATGTTATTCTGATTTTTAATCTTTTATGTTATTTGGAAAGCTTAAAGGAATAATCCATATTTGGGTAGATTGACTTCTTTCTCAAAAAGATTGTTTACAGTGGAATTTAAGTCCGTCAGCAGAAAATTGTAAAACATTACCTTGTAAGACTACTACTAATTGGGATATATTTCAGTATGTCTTTTCAGTTGTAATCCCTTACTACTGTATTTGCATAACATTTTGAAAATTTAATGACCTGATAACTCTGTTCATTATTTATTGGCTTTGCTGTATTTAAGACATTCTCTAAATGAAATGCCACACAGTTGTTTGTTGTGATAGAGAAGCATCATTTTTTAAAGATTATAATAACTGTTAGTACTTTTTTGATTTTACTAGTTAATTCATTTGATTTGAGTTAACAGATTGGTTTGCTATAATGTATTGATATTTTGCTTTGAATTCAGAAATGCAAAAATCCTTTATTCATTTATCAAAAAAAAAAGAATGGGATGATTTTTCAGCAATTGAAAATGTTATTTCTTTTTATTTATTGATCTATTTTATTTATTTTTTATGGTTGAGGAAAAAAATGTAAAAAATTGGTGGCACCAATGCCACTTCCTCTCACATATAAGAATTTCATATTTTATTTTGAGTTTTTGATCAGATTAACCTTGATAATATTTTTGCAGTCAGCCAACGATGGTACAGTTGTTGCCTATCACAAGCTAACAAAACACAAACTATATGCTGGTCATATTTATCCATAGAGGGACTTCAGTTGATGTTTTAAACACTCTGGTCTTAGAATTAGATTACATTTTTGCAGGCTAAACAATCTGTTAAGATGTATAACTGAAGTCAAGTTTGAATTTTGACTGTCACTCATGGCTTCCCACAGCAGATCTATTGTATTATTTTGGATAATCTTGAAAATTATAGATGTTGTGTAAAATGTGTTACTCTGAAGTGTCAAACCTACAATCCTGTTTTCTTTTATCTTTTACTTTGGGTAGGCTGAAAAATGAAGAACGATTTGCCCCTCTGTGCACTTGTTATTATCCCGAATGTGTTAATATTGTTAAAAGAGAATGGCAAGTATTGCTCAATTTTGTAACGCTTGCAGTTAGCACCTTGCATTTTAAAATCGTGTGAATACAACACATAGTAATCTGACATATGTTCTGACTCAATGGCACATTTTTTCCAGACTGATTTGTAAACAGTGGTTCACAGTTTTCAAGGAGGTATAAGGCTCTATATGTTATTTGCACACATTATAATGCTCTTCACAAGAAAAAAGAGACATAATGATCCAGAGTTCTCAAGAAAGGGTTAGTGAATAGTGTTGAAATATTTGCGGCACCAGTACTTCTGCGACATTGCTACTGAATGTTGCATTCATTGTCAAACTTTTAATTGTGAAAATTGGTGATTTTATAATTTTATAAGTAAAAGTGTCCTAGTTAAAGACTTCAAATAAATGAGCAATATTAGATTTTAGGGACAGATACATATATGTATTTGTGTGTGTCTCTCTCTCTTTATTTATATATATATATATATATATATATATATATATATATACACATACTTAGAAATGTCCTTATTTTATAAAGAAAAAGCACTGTTTTTTTAATGAAGATAACATTAAATTAATCAGAAATACATTCTATACATTTTTAATGTGGTAAATGACTGTTCTAGTAAATGTCTGTTTTTATCTACATCGGTGTATAGAGGCCCATTTCCAGCAACCATCACTCCAGTGTTGTAATGGTACATTATGTTTACTAATTGCTTTAGAAGGCTAATGGATGATTAGAAAACTGTTGTGCAATTATGTTAGCACAACTGAAAACAGTTTAGCTGGTTAGAGAAGCTATAAAACTGACCTTCCTTTAAGCTAGTTGAGTATCTGGAGCATCACATTTGTGGGTTCGATATAAATCTCAAAATGGCCAGAAAAGAAAACCCCGATGTGAAACTCGACAGTCTATTCTTGTCCTTAGAAATGAAAGTTATTCCATGCGAGAAATTGCCAAGAAACTGAAGATTTCCTGGGCGGGTTCCTGGGTTGATCTTCTCCCCTGGGCGGGTTGTCATGGTTTACTCTTGTTTGTGTACATGTAACAGGTATTGTTTTATGGGGTGAGCTTGTTAGCCCCAAGCCAACCCCCAACCTGGAGTACCAGGTGTTGCCTTTCATCTAACCTCTACCCCGAAACCTGCCCAGCTTGGTAAGACATTCCATAACCCCCACTGGTATAGTCTCTAGGGTCATGGAAGTACACAAGCCTCCCCACCACGGAGAAGTCGCAACACAAAAGGAGGAAGTAAAAATATATACAGCATTAATTGGTTTAAAAGCCATGCACTGAATCACATTTATAAGTCTCAACTCAAACGTCCATCTAAGCAAAGCAAGATGTATGCTTTTGTTTTGGGTTTCCGCCCTTACAGAAAATAATTCAAGATCTTGTAGTCACTATTATCCACTACTAGATGGTGCTGTTGTCAGTCAGTGGACCCTCATAATCATCAGTGAAACTTTTTTTTACACACCATGAAAAACCTATATGAAATATGAAATTACATTTGTGTCTAAAAAAAAAATACACAATAAAGCACACGTCTATACTGCAACCCTAACTTTAAAAACAGTTTACCACTAAAATGGTGATGCATATTATTCGTATTATAGATAATCATACATTGTTATAATGTGTTAGTTATACTGTTGTTCTTTATTAGGGTAGTGAACCTGCTCGGGGACAACCACTGACCACTGCATAACCGGGGTGAGGTCCCTTGAAGCTCTCCACAAAGTTACTGATAAAGGTAATAGTACTCTTGCCTGGAACAAAACCACATATCAGTTTTGAAGTCAGCCACTCTCTCTTTCACAAACACGACCACATTTAAATGAAGTCTCTGTTTTTGTTTCAATGAGAATAACTTTTTTTATTTCTTTTCAAGTTATCTGACCCATGACTTTAAGGGTGTAGGGCTGGTTTGACTTGACAGTGATTTTCCAGGGTCCCGTCTGTTGGTAAGCATTCAGTTGTATTCTTCTTAGATTGCCCATTGTTTGAATTATTCCCAGCGCTCCATTTTCCTGAGTTTTGCTTTGGTTAACACCTGGAATATTCAAGCAATGACCTATTAGCTCTAAAATTGTGTCCATGTGAAGAAAGAAAGCTAATATCTCTGCATTTAGATTTGTCAGAGTGAATGCAATGGATGATACTTTGATGTAAACAGTGATGTTTGTGACGGATTACGAGTTTCTTCCATCAAGAAGTGGAAGGTCTCTTGTTTCCCAGGGTTCCTTGCTCTTTGAATAACTGTCATCTAGATAGAGCCAAGAGGAAGTGAATGGAAATGAGTCATCTCATTGGAACTGGTTCAACACATCAATGGCGAGTACAAATTCCAGAGACAGAAAGTGTTGGAAGAATCTTAATCGGCCATTTTTACCAAAGCTGAAGTGGATGTGTCCAGTATGATATCCATAGCTTGAGAAAGCTGTGAATTGGACACTGTTATAGCCTGGCCTCCACAGGCAAGAGCCAAGTCCTTGTACTCATCAAAGGAAGCGGTACTGAGAGAACGATGGTCCCTTCGAGTGAGTTCAGTTATGAAGAATGATACCCATAGGATAATTTATTGCTATTACTTCCTTAGATGGGGATTTCAATTCACTCATTCATACTACTTGTTGGGTGAACAGTGGTATTTACTGTGGACTTGATGGTACTGAGGAGAGCAATAATAGTATCCTTCAGAGGGATGTCATAAGCTGGAGCGTCCGTGAAAACAGGGCCGGAACCAGCGCTAGAGATAAAAGTTGTCAGCCAGTTTGGGCCACCCATTGCAAGATGGATCATGTATGTGTGACATTTTAAATGAGTCAACCACAATCATAAGACAACCATTTTCTTTGGTACCTGTAGTCCGGATAGACATGTCTCAGGATAATCTGAACCTGCTAATGGCGTAAGCTTGGCAATTTCATTTTTTATTCTTTCAGCATCTGTCATCCTAATCACAGGTCCAAAACTTCATTAAAAGACAGTTATGTAAAATTAAAGTTTAGGTTGAACAAGCAGACCATTTATATAATCATATTAGCAAAGCACTTTTCAAAGCAACATAACACAAAGTTTTACAAGGCAAAAAAGAAAAACTTTAACATTTAAAATACTAACTGATACAATTGAGAGATGCAGAAAAGGATATGATAGACTTGGAAAGGTGAGGGAAAGGTCATGTACAGAAGTGGTATCGGGTTACATAAAGACAATGAAGGTATCACAACCCACATATTTATAAAACTCAGAGACTGCTTTTTCAACCATGAATAATCAGGATTCTTTATGGTTCTTGTACAACGGTTTAAAGATTTTGGCTCATTTTGAAGGTTAAAGCATTCTGGCCTCAGGAAATTCTTGTCCTCTGTGGCCAACTGGATATCCTTCAGCAGTTGTAGGCTGGCCGCTGTAAAAACATTGACTGCAGTATTGTGAAGGGCCGGGTTGTCCTTGCAACGCTCATCTTTGCTGATGCCCCCGCGAGGAACTGCAGCACTTGTCAGGTCTCCTTCGCCTCCGTGGCTACATTTACCTGACAAAATTGAAATTGGCTAGTCATCACAGGTATGTGTTAGCTATGTGCTTGGTTCACTGAGATTGTTTGTTTGTGGCTTAATTATTGGTATATATCTGGATCTGATCCCAGATAATACTGGTACTGCAGATTTTTGCGGATATGCACTTATTCCCTAAGAAAAATCATCTTGATGATGGCGCTGCTTAGCCTAGCACACTGTAATGAAATGCTGGGTAACTATCAACCTTGCTGTAAACAAATGTTCAAAACATCCGCAATCTATGATTATTCAATTTGTACAAAAACTACACAATGATAGCACAGGGCAGTGTTTCTTAAAAGAGAAAGGTCATTTCCTGAATAGTAGTAATTAAATTCAAGATGCGACAGCCTCATGTTGAAATATGTAATAGAAAAATAGACATAAGCGGCAGAAAATCGATGGGTGCATGGATACTAATCTTCAAATAATAAGATAAGAGATAAGATAAGATAATACTTTTTTGATTCCGCTAGGGGAAATTCAGGTGTTGCAGCAGCAACAATAGAAAAGAAAAAAAAAACAGTTAGGAAAGATATATACACACATATATAAATGCATACATGCCCACACACACGTGTACATGCATATATATACACACACGCAGACCCATACCTACCCATAATATATATACACATATATACACAATATACCCATACACATATATACATACACATATAGAGCACACATATACAGCCCTGAGGGTCTGGTGGTCCTTTGCCATGAAGGCTCTCTTCTTCTGGTTAAGGAGGCCTTTGATGTTCTTATTTATCCATGGCTTGTTGTTGCTGAAACAACGGACCTTTTTGGATGGGACTATGTTGTCCTCGCAGAAGTTAATGTAGTCTGTCACACAACGAGAGAGGCCCTCGATTGTCGTTACCAAAGTCCTTTTCAAAAATGCCGGTAGGGTTCTGTTAGCACTTACTGTTTGATACATCAGATCGAATATCATACCTATATTTTGACAACCTTTTGATGGACTCGTATTTCCTATGAATTTCTAGCTCGTTTACATGTCGATATATCTATTTGACAAATCTGAATCTGGAGTGTATATCTAAACCTTCATTTAGCCTTGTTTTAATGTTTCTAACAACAAATTAATATAGCTCTGTGTTTTGGCATACATGTGTAGAAATTATTTACTTAGATTTTGTACTTGACTTATGTATCAGTCAGACGATTTTAACAGCTGATATCAGTCCTTCAAAAATTTTTTATTTATTTTTGTACATGTTGTTTGACTTGGGTTATTAAAACTTTACCATTTTTTTGTTTTGTTTTTTTTCAGGATTAGACCACCATCAGCAAAAGTCCAAAACAAAGCAGAATAGAATGTGCTCTTTACCCTGAAAGCAATGAAGAAATAGCCACATAGGTTGAGTTCATATGGAAGGTCCTGATTTAAGATTCTATTACTGCAGATTACAGTGAAGTGTCATTCTCTTAACAAATTTAGTTTTCACCTGGGTTTTCACCTTCCCATAGGTGGTCTTAAAAGCTCAATCTACATCCCTATCAGGAAAGTTAAAAATCTGACAAAAAGCATGTGGCAAGGTGGTTTCCAATATCCTAAGAATCTGTACTAAAAGTGTTTATCCAACAGGCAGAATTAATATTGGAAACTATTTTGTCAAATGTGTTGTGTTGAAAAGTTTCTATATCACATTATGTAAATTATGTTAATCTGTTGTCAAATTGATGCTTTTTTCCCAAAGTGTTGGACATAAAAATTACAAACTGATTAGCTTTTAAGAAATACTTTCTAAATTACTGTAGAAATTACTGACTCAATTAGTCTCTTGAAAAGTAACTCATGACTATCATTCTGCAATGTATGACTACTTGCTACATTATTGTTGTTACTCTGCACATTAGAAATAAGATAGGCACCAGATCTACAAAAATGCTGTAATGATAAGGAAACATAGGGGTAATTTATTATGCTACCTTTAATTGATAATGAAAAAGAAATTAAAGTGACAAGAAAATACTACTCTTGTGGGAATGAGTCTTATAGAATACTCTGTCTTTTGAATAAATACAGTATACATAAATACTGCTACACAATGCCTTAGAAAAAAATGTTACAAATAACTAGTGTAAAAAGTAAGGAAAATCAATACATTAATTTATAAAATATAAAAAATATCTACAATTGTTCATATTATTACAAAATGTCCTGTGTCAAAATATAAAATATAAATAATATATATAATATAATATAATATAATATAATATAAATAAATATGATGAATATAAAAGATGTCAAAATTCATCATGTTTGTTTGAACAAGGTTGCACATAAATAGTATTGTAGTAAAACTTAACTTATTTGAACCGATAATTCAGAGTTCTCCATCGTTCCATTTTCTAGAGTTTAGTCTCATGCTATCTAAAATAACAACGCTGTGTCAAAGCACCACATAATGAAATGTAATGCTGTTGTAATTGTACAATATATATATATATACTGTATATATTGTATGAAATGGATACCTGTTGTACAACATTAACACACCTTCAAGGTTTTCCAAAGGAAGGTCTGGGCGTATGAGGGCATCAAGCAGCTCTGTGTATCCCAGCTCCACCCAATTACTATGGCAGTAAAAGTCCTGAAATGGAAACAACTGCATAAACAGCCTTTGTGAAACACTTTGTTCCCTCTTATATTCATTTAATTTTTTGTTTTATTTGTCGTTTTATTTATCTGTTTTATTTTTTACCATTTTTCAAGAAGTGCATTTGTGAGGTCACACACTGATGTTGGAAAAGAAGGCCTGGCTCTCAGTCTCTGCTCTACTTATTTTTAAGAATAAGGGAGATTTGCAGAATTGCGGCAACTATAGAGGAATGGAGCTGATGAGCCATACAATGAAGTTATGGGAAAGTGTAGTGGAAACAAGACAGAGAGCAAAAGTCAGCATTTTTGAGCAGAGTTATGGTTTAATGCCCAGAAGGAGTATTATAGATGCAATATTTGCCTTGAGAATGCTGATAGAGAAGTACAGAGAAGGTCAGAGGGAGCTGCATTGTGTCTTTGTAGAACTGTAAAAAGGTTGGGACAGGGTAATGAGAGAGGACCTGTATGAGGGAATCGAGAGTGGCAGAGTGGTATGTTATGCTGGTAATGTTCGCTAGCTGTGAGACAGTGGTTTGGAGGTGTGATAGAGAAGTTCAAGGTAGAGGTGGGACTACATCAGGGGTCAGCATGAGCCCCTTTTTGTTTGCAGTTGGCATAGTCGGCCTTACCGATGAGGTTGGACAGGAATCTCCATGGACCATTATGTTTGCGGAAGGCATTGTGATCTGTAGTGGGAGCAGGTGGAGGAAAATCTAGAGAGGTTGCGGTATGCCCTCTAAAGGAGAGGAATGAGGTTAGCAGAATACAGAATACATGTGAGTGAATGAAAGGGTACCAAGTGGAGACGAATGGTTTAAGTGAGGCGACAGGGATTGGAGGTAAAGAAGGTGGAGAATTTTAAGTATTTAGGGTTGGTCAACAGTCCAGAGCAATGGAGTGTGGAAACGTGGTGATGAAACATGTTCAAGCAGGTTGGAAGAATTTGAGAAAAATATCAGGGTCATCCAAAAGGAAAGGGATACAGGGCAGTGGTGAGACCAGCAATGCTTTGTGGTTTAGAGACAGTGTCATTGACGAAAAGACAGGAAGCAGAACTGGAGGTAGCAGAGAGGAAGTTGTTGAGGTTCTCTTTGAGAGTTACGTGGATGGATAGGATCAAGAATAAGTCCATCAGTGGAGGAGCATGTTCGATGTTTTAGACTTGATCATAGTGAAGGATAGTGAATACATTGGTAGAAGGATGCTGAGGTTGGAACTACCAGTCAGGAATGCCAGAGGAAGACCAAAGAGAAGGTTCATGGATGTCATGAAAGAGGACACAAAGTTAGTTGGTGTGAGAGAAGAGAATACAGAGAATAGTGATAGATGGTGGAGGCTGAATTGCTTTGGCTATGGGGAAGGGAGTAGTCAAAAGAAAAAGAGGAAGGAGAAGAAGAACTTGTTCCCATGATATGCAGTAATCCTATGGAAACGGTATATTTATTATTTGTGAACAGTGTAAGTGATCAGCATTGATCACTGGCCCACATGTCCAAGTGGGACATGCCAAGAACACCTTTCCAGGGAGGCGTTGAGGAGAGATCCTGACCTCATTTGTGTTCCTCTCAATGCAGAGGACCACATTTTTCAGGCCAAGGATCATGCAGGTGCTGATTTACATTTGACTGTGAACCCCTCCAGTGAAAGGTGGAGATCGCAGTCCGATGAAGCCAGCAGAACCACATCTTCTGCAAAAAGCAGAGACCCAATTCAGAGGCCACCAAACTAGATCTCAACTACCTTGATGCGCCTCAAAATTATTAGACTAAAAATTTACGCTCGATTATTGCAATGGACTTTTGCTGGAGTCGTATATGAGACACTAAATAAACTCCTGCTCAGTCATGTAGCAAGAATCTCTGGGGAAAAGAACAAAGTTGGATTATATTGCTCTTGTTCAAGGTATATGAATTTCCTGTCATTATGGTCAAATTTGCTCATATTGAATTATTTTCCATATGAGCCAAGGTCTGCAATAATCATGTCTTCTTATAAATACAAAAACAAACCAAGGACTCAATCATATCATGTTTTTCTAGTTTTTTCTCAAATTCTTTACATTTTTTCTTATATCTTCATTTATGTCCTTATCCTTTATCCCGAATAAAGGTTTGGAAAAAATCTGCACACCAAGAGTGTACCAAAAGTAAAGAGAATTTATTTTACATATAGTACATAACATTTTGGTAAGCTTACCAAAATGCTATGTACTATATGTAAAATAAATTACCGCAGCTTACCAAAGCATTTCGGTAAGCATCTGAAGAAGAGCATATTTTGGCTCAAGCTGTTATGCTGCAATAGATTTTCTGTACTATATGTAAAATGAATTATCTTTACTTTTGGAGCACTCTTGGTGTGCAAATTTTTTCCAAACCTTGATTCAGTCGAATGCTTTTGATCCAGGACCCTCAAACTGGGCAGTGGATGTGCGTGATTTTCTTTTTCCAAGCTCTAATCCTTCATCCTCCCTTTCTTGATTCATATATTCTTATCATATATGTTTTACACTTTATGATATATGCCCAAAGCCATCACTGAGCCATCACTGAATACCCTCTTATTTGGTAAAAGACTGATGACCAGCATCTGCTGCTCTGTTATGATGCAGCTTAAAACCAACATAGATGTTTACTGTGATTATCCTTGAACTTATTTTTTTCACTTTTTCCCAAAGTTATATTAATTTCTTATCTGACATTAGGACATGTTAATTATATTTGCTTGGATGAAAAGATGGTGACAGAAAAATATGTTATCCAGTTAAAAAAAACATTATTCTACAAATGACATTGCTATTTATTTTATAACATCCTACGAGCTGCCATTTAGTGAGATTCGAGAATCTAACCACTGAATTTATTATACGGTGCTTGTAGAAGGGAAATTAGGTTTAAACTCACAACATTCATCCATAGTCACAGACACAATGATGAATTCATCATGGAAACAACACGAAAGTTTGGGAAATGTCAGAGAAACAAGTTCACACAAGCCTTGTGGCAGAATGACGACCACTTTCGACAGACAGAGGTGACTTATAGGAGATATCATATTTACGTCTGTTGCCTCTTAGACAGTGTGCATTTTCTGGATACCTCTTAGTTCCCAAAGACCTGACTGAATCAGAATGTTTGTCAGACCGTGTCCGCATTCACAGCCTTGCTCACTGGTAGGCTTATTCTCCACTGGGTGGAGCAAAAAGGTGTGTGTGTGTGTGTGTGTATGACTGTGTGTGTCTTTGTGTTTGAGGAATTTCTATTCTACCACTGTACAAGGAAGGCTGTAGAAAGTGACAGAACAGGAGGGATGAGTGCTGTTGACAGTGAGACATACAGCCTGGAAACCAAATTTTTAATGAAAGATTTGGACTTTGCCTTTCACCTGTGACATCTTGGTGAGTGTCCGATAGATATGAAGTCAATACTACGATACTATGGTCATACTGTTATGTTGATCAATGACAGAAACACATGTTTTTGTTTTAAGAACTAATTCAATGGTGACATGTTATGTTCATATCCTCTTATCAGCACATCCTTTATGTTGCAGACCTTCTCTTTTAACATCTATTTGCAGCCCTAACAAGGTAGGCATCATTAATAACATTTAAGTGACTTTCATTTCTAAGATGATTTAAGTCTTTGTTCATCACTCCAGATGTAGTATAGGAACTAAGTAGAAGCTTCTCTCCTGCCAAATGACACTGTGTTCTGTACATTAAAAAAAAAAAGAATGCTGGCTGAAGATGCCATCTCTGACACATTTTGTACCTTACTATCAGACCAAGAACATTTCACTTGAGGAATTGGCATTAATAGAAATAATAGAAATAATAGAAGTCTGAAAATGATCCCACACACTTGCTTTTCAGTTTCAGCTTATCACACTTGTTTCCAGTCGCTACATTACAAATGGAAAGTAAGTGAGTCAATGTACTTGGCCGATTAATTTTTGTTTTATGATATTGTTGAAAATATAGCTTCTGTTTTAGAAATTTTACTTTGTTTTCTGTTGGTTTGTCAAGTAGCTATGATTAATCCTCTGAGTCTATCTTTAAATATGAAAAAACAGACAAGATTCCTCAAAAGGCCAATCTCAATGGTAGGGCTAAGATTTAATGGTTTTACACTCAGGAGGAGGTTGATTCTCTGTGGCGACCCTTGAAAGGGAAAAGCCGTAAGGAAAAGAAGAAGAAGACACTGAAAGTTTTCCCCCAAAAGAAACCAAATCAATGTGGTGTGAGAACAAGGCATGACTGATAGTCAAACACATCATCTGTCCAAAGAACATGAACAGTAGTCCCATTACCAGAGAAACATTGATGAATTAATTGGTCAGTGTCGGGTCGTTTAGTTCATCATTTCCACGTTCAAGTGCAGACACAGCCCTGTAGTGCAGTCATCTAATCAGTCAGTAACAGCAGTTGTGACTAAGGGTTTCAACATGAAACATATGGCTGGGCTTTCTTACCAAAGAGCCTATTTATATGCTGAACAGAAATCCGGGCCAGATTCCATGCCAATCTACTGTGTGGACAATTTCTGTCACACAAGAACAGTATGGAGATGATAGTGAAAAGGTGACCCAAGAGAACACTGACAGCAAGAAGTAAAATATCTTGAATTCCAACATGTTCTCAAAGAATTTTACAGGTCCCAAAAAAGCACCCAGATGCAACAGTTTGATTTATAAGTCCTCAGGTTGTTCAATTTTGGTGCAAATTATTTGATTTTTACACCAAGGCTGAAGTTTTAGACTACCAGTGAATATTACCTTTATCTATTACGATACTATAATATTTCACATTTTCACTGGTTGGTTTAATAAGTTGGTTTAATAAGCACTCTACAGCCACCAAAGCACAACAGCTAACATTTCAAGCATTTTAGCATGAATAAAGTAATAAAGCTGAATGAATAAAGCAACTGATCACAAAATAATATTTTGTGATATGTGGGCGGAACATGCATGCTTATCTTCCCAGGAATTTGGGAATCCATTGCAGTGGATCAAAATCTATCTCTGAAGTAATAAGGCTTGTTACAAAAAAAATTACAAATTGTCAGAGGTGTATTAAATAATCAAATGAATCCCTAGCATTTCTTAATGTGATACACAGTAGATCAAAACATTACATATGTTTTCAATTGTACTTTGTGTCAATTAAAGCTGTAAAATTATAAGATATTATTCTATTAGCAGATTTTCAGTCCCCAATCGATTCCAATTTTACACCCTAGTATATCACAAGCTGAAAAATACTAATACAAGAATAATTTTGATGTTATGGTATTTTTTGCAGAGTTTGCCTTTTTAAACATTGTATTTGTAACACCTTGAAATCCTGTACTCTTTTGATACATTGGGCTCAATTTTTCTATCCTGATGCGAATTACATCTATATTGTGAAAGGCTATTTGATATCTGCTGTAGCAGGCTCACATAAATACCAGAAAATATTTTGAGTCCTTCCTTGTTGCTTAGTGTTTACTTGACGACACCGCTTCTCACTGGATGCTTTATGCCAGATTAAAAAACAGATGTTTGATCAGGGATTTTTGTCTCCTTTATAGCTGATTAATTTTTCCAGTACCTCTTCCCTAGTCTTAAAGATTAATAGGCTGTCAGATGTATCACTGACAAGGTGAGACTGAGACACAAATAAATAAAGCTGATGTGGGATGTTGGTGTTGGTGCATTCCCAAGTGAGTTTCTCAACCAAGTTGCCCAAGAGCTGGTATGTGGTTCGTCTACAGAAACAAGCTTTGACTTGTTAACAAAAGAGGAAGTCCTTCTTTTTTATATTGGCCTCTCAAATGAGTAATCCGCTATACACTTTTCACATTATGTGTATAAACAAGGTTCCCATAAAATCTTTCAGCGACATGTTCAGTTGGTCAGCAACAGTCTGTGTGTGACTTAAAAGTGTGACTTTTCAAGGGATTAGTTAATTGTGGTAATTGTTCAGCTCTTAAACAAGCCTTAAGATGGCATGATTACTACGGTTGTTGTGAGTAAAAGCAATGTACAGTTGGACCACTACCAGGACTAACACTGGATAATTTTCCCTCATCAGTCATGTTGCTTATGCTAAGTATTTCTGTCAGCTCAAATGCATTGAATTAATGTTCCTCTCATGTTTACCTTTCTTTTGTTTGTTTATATGGCAGCCAAATTGGTCTGCAGTTAATCAGTAGGAGGATGAGGAGGATAAGCGAGGGCCTTTCAGCCCAGTGCATGCAAAGACACATCAGCTGTGATTTTGTAACCAACTGATATTCTATCAGCGAGACAAGTTATATTCAAAATTATATTTGTGTTGATAGCAATATTTTCAGATCATTTCAATATGTCTGATTTCAATGAATTCCTTTTTTTTCTTTCTTCCAGAGCCCCAATGGAAAATAAAACCTTCCACTCAGAAGAACAGCTCTTCTGTCCACTGATGCAGCTCATGCGGGGTCGGTCTCGCAACACCACAGAGGTCAACTGGATTGTAGTTTCCTTCCACGGGTTGCTCTCTTGCCTGGGGATTGTAGAGAATGCCCTGATCATCTGGGTCGTCGGCTTCCGCCTGCAGCGCCGCACCGTGGCCTCAGTCTGGGTCCTCAACCTGGCTATGTCTGACTTCCTGGCTACCCTGACACTTCCCCTTTTTACCCTTTACATTAGTTCCTTACACAGTTGGGAGCTTGGCACCCTGCTTTGCAAAACCCAAGCTTCCATCTTTTTCATAAACATGTTTGTGTCGGCTTTCCTGCTCGCAGCCATTTCCCTGGACCGCTGCATTCTGGTGGTCAAACCAGTGTGGAGCAAGAATCATCGATCGGTCATCGGCGCGTGGAAGGTTTGTGCACTGGCTTGGCTCTGGGCTGCAGTTAATACATTTCCTTTCCTCCTCTTCCGCTCAGTGACAGAGAGGGAGGACAAAAGTAAGTTGTGTTATCATAACTTCGCCCTGTATGTGTCCTCTCGAGAAACGTTGGTGAGAGATTGTCGTGTGAGGCAAGCAGCAACTGCCATTTCCAAGCTGTTGCTTGCATTTCTTTTCCCCTTGGTGATGATCGCAGGGAGCTACATTCAAATTTGTATCAGCCTAAAAAAAAGGGGCAGGAGGAGGAGGCAGCAGCAGAGCACCAGTGGGTTAAATGAGGCAATTCATATATCAGACAAAGGTGTGAAACCTGGAAATACAGACAATATTGTTCTCAAACAACTGGCTGATGGTCCATCACTGTCATCTCCTATCATGTCCCGGTCTACCTTCAATCAGACAACTCAAAGCCAACTGTCTCGGAGCTTCACAAAGATGGTGACGTTTGTAATTGCAGCATTCACAGTTTGCTGGGCTCCTTATCACATCTTTTGTATGATTGAAGTTTCAGCCCAGTATGATCACGAACATCTCAAGCTTGTGGAAAGTGGTCTTTATCTGGCCACAACACTGGCATTCCTGAATCCATTGCTGAACCCCGTCCTTTACGCATTCAGCTGCCCAAACTTCTGTGTGAGAATACGGCAGAGCCTTGGAGCAGTGTTCGATGGTCTGGTGGAAGAGGGTGGTGGGTTGCTGACAGGCCCTGGAAGAGGCATGCGAGCTCATATCAGGCGAAAGAGCAGCCATGATGTAGGCATTTCAGTGGCACGATCACCAAAGGAGTCACATTCGCCCATTATATCGCCCCAAATTCCATCCATCTTTACTCCGTCTTGCTCTGACGATCAAGACGACCTAAAAGACAGCCAGACCACGCAAACAGGACAAGAACAAAGAAAGAATTTTGAAGAAAAATAACATTTACCTTTCACAGAGTGGAAGGCTTATGATATGACTGATATGAAGCTTCACTAGCCCAAGAACTTTAAAACTATTCAAAAACTGTTGTGTCAATTAAATTAATCTTAAAAGGCAGACACCACAGAGCCTTACCATCAAGTGTAAGACATTTCACTTCTTTAGTGAAAAAACTTTTGAATGCCCTGGAAACCCAAGCTTTTTTCTTATGTTAATTGTATATTACATCGGAAATACATTTTCAAATACATTTTCAGGAGAGGTCATCTGGTAACTGGGGAAGAGCAGCTGTGAGAAGTCAGTGAGATGAATAAAAGGTGGGCAGATCAACACAAGTATCTATCCTGCACTGGAATTTGCTCATCATGTCATGTGTTCTCAAATTTTTATACAATTACAAGTGAAAATAGAGCTGTCCAGCTCACAAGTGATGAGAGTATTAGACTTGGCAGTCTAGAAAAGACTTGAAATACACATCATGGTACAGTAAGGCTCAAAGATTGTGTGGGTTAAGATATGTTTGGGCTGAAAGATAATGATGCAGCACTCAGAGGAATTTGAGCTTACTATTAAAAAGAAAGTGTTATTACTGTAATGTAGCTGTTGTTTGCAGGTTGACTGATGGGATAGCACATGTTAAAAGTAAATTAATTAACAGCTCCTGTGTATACCAAGCCGAATGGTTTACAGTTTATGACCACTGAAATGATAAGAAATGAAAATATATAAACATATTCTTTTTCAAGTTTCCACTATAACAGTACTGATTTTAAACCGAAAGGCCGATCTGTTCAAATAAAGGTTTTTTTCAGGAAAGAGGAAGCATGAATGTTTTTTTGTTTGTTTTTTTACCACCGTTTCTTTATACCATCATGCCTTCTTCATTTTTTTGTCATTGAAATTAAAATTGTTTGTGTGGCATTGTAGTTCATGGAGCTTTCGGCCACCAGCGAGTAGTATAACATAGATTCCATAAGAAAAGATGAATGTATGTGAGAATGCATTTTAGCGCATGTAATCTAGAGCACTTTAACTATGCACTTCGGAATGTTTGGAAACCTTTCTGGATGATTGGATAGGATCATATCGCTCACTAATTTCGATTGACCGCCTCATCACATCTGTGAACAATTTTCATCTTCTGTCACATATCAGAGTCTGAGACATAGTGGTCGGAATTGAAATGTAGGTCACAAAACACAGGATTACCATAGAGGTAGCGGTAATTTGCAGAAAATATTACAGAGTGAAGATCCAAAATATAAAGACAGAGCTGGATTAAAACTGACAGGTCACAGCGACACACACCGTTCCCCCCTTTCCACTCTGCTATTCAGTTCCAACAGATTATCTCCTTCCCCTTTGGGACGACGTTTTCTCTTCTGTCTCCCTTGTTGGGTTCGGCCTTTGCTGATCATGATAATGACTTGTCACTTTGACAAAGAAAATGAAACAAGTGAAGGTAACAATTGAACTCAAAGACACAGAGAGCAAGATGGGATTAGTAAACTGTGATAGAGTTCTCACCAAATCACCAATAAGGTATCACTTGATTTTCTGATCAGGAGTATTTCAAAATGTATCAAAACTAATCTAAAAAGGTATAAAAAAAAATTCTGTCAGAGAGGCGTTTTAAAACATGATATTTTATGCTGCGCCCTTGTAAACGGATGAGCGAGAAGGTGGGGGGGTATTGCGTTAAAGGTTTTAAGGTTGCACTACTTGTAGCTGACAGATGCCGAGTGGAGAATTAAAACCATGTTGCATGTGAGTGATTTACTGTTTTTACCATCACACACTGAAGTACTCTTTTCTCTCACTTAGTGAAACATGGATTTATATTTCTTCCCAGATGGGCATGCCCGGAATACCTCCCCCGGGAGGCGTCCAGGAGGCATCCTGACCAGATACCCGAGCCACCTCATCTGCCTCCTCTCTATGCGGAGGAGCAGCGGCTCTACTCAGAGTTCCTCCCGGATGGCCGAACTTCTCACCCTATCTCTAAGGGAGAGTTCGGCCACCCTGCGGAGAAAGCTAATTTTGGCCGCTTGCACTCGCAATCTCGTTCTTTCGGTTACTACCCACAGTCCATACCATAGGTGAGGGTAGGAACGTAGATCGACTGGTAAATTGAGAGCTTCGCCTAATGGCTCAGCTCCCTCTTCACCACAACAGACCGGTGCAGAGTCCGCATCACTGCAGACACTGCACCAAGCCGCCTGTCGATCTCCCGCTCCATCCTTCCCTCACTCGTGAACAAAACCCAGAGACTCTTGAACTCCTCCACTTGGGGCAGGACCTCTTCCCCGACCCGGAGTGGGCACTCCACCCGTTTCCGGTTGAGTCTTGGATTTGGAGGTGCTGATCCTCATCCCAGCCGCTTCACATTTGGCTGTGAACCGCTCCAGCGAGAGGTGGAAATCATGCCCTGATGGAGCCAACAGGACCACATCGTCTGCAAAAAGCAGAGACTTGATCCTGTGGCCACCAAACCGGATCTCCTCGATGCCTTGGCTGTGCCTAGAAATTCTGTCCATAAAAATCATGAACAGAATCGGTGACAAAGGGCAGCCCTAGCGGAGTCCAACTCCCCCCGGGAACGAATCAGACTAACAACTGGCGATGTGGACCAAGCTCGGATTCCTGGCATACAGGGACCGAACAGCCCGTATAACGGGGGCCGGTACCCCATACTCCCGGAGCTCCCGCCACAGGACTGCCTGCGGGACACGGTCGAATACCTTCTTCAAGTCCACAAAACACATGTAGACCGGTTGGGCAAACTTCCATGCCCCCTCGAGAACCCTGCTGAGGGTATAGAGCTGGTCCACTGTTCCATGACCAGGACGAAAACCCCACTGCTCCTCCTGAATCCAAGATTCGACGACCCGGCGGACCCTCCTCTCCAGCACCACTGAATAAACTTTGCCAGGGAGGCTGAGGAGTGTGATCCCCCCTGTAATTGGAGCACATCCTCCAATCCCCCTTTTTAAAAAGGGGAATCACCACCCCGGTCTGCCAGTCCAGCAGCACTGTCCCCGACGTCCACGCAATGCTGCAGAGGCAGAACCAGAACCAGAACAGCCCTACAGCCATGAGGAACCCAGGGCGGACCTCATCCATCCCCGGGGCCACGCTACTGAAGAGCTTTTTGACTACTTCAGCAACTTCAGCCCCGGAGATAGGAGGACCCCCTCCCGGGGTCTCCCAATTCTGTGCTGCCGCCTTTACAATGGAAGCGCGGAACATGGCCCGTTCGGACTCAATGTCCCCCGCCTCCCTCGGGACGTGGTTGTAGCTCTCCCAGAGGTGGGTGTTAAAGCTTTCCCTGACAGGGGACTCTGCCAGTCGTTCCCAGCAGACCCTCACATTGCGCTTCGGTCTACCAGGTCTGACCGGCATCAAATCATCACTAGGTGGTGATCAGTTGACAGCTCCGCCCCTCTCTTCACCCGAATGTCCAGGACATGCGGCCGTAAGTCTGACGATAGGACCACAAGGTCGATCAAAGAACTGTAGCCTAAGGTGCGTTGGTGCCAAGTGCACATATCAACACCTTTATGCAGTGTCCAGTTACAATATAACAAACAAGCAAACAAACAAACAAACAAACATTAGAGATTTTCCAAAAACTTCTGTAATCCTTCTTCTTAAGATTTATTTCGGCCCCTCCCAGTTACAGGTGACATCTTTGATTTTCGAGGGGTTATTTTTGTCCCGTGTTTGTTCCATTTTTTTAAATTGAATGAACCTTGAGCTAACATTTTTTGGGGCAGAATTGCTCTGACATCAACCACAAAGAAAAAGTGTCAGCAAACCTACAGCAAACATAATGGATTGTCTTTGCTCGATCAACCCCAGCTACAGTATATAGTGAATATAATAAACTGCAGGAAGCAGTACAAAGCAGTAAGGATTTAGGACAAACCTGCGGAGAGAAAGAGAGAGAGAAAATGGGATTATTGGAGGTTCAGAAAATACTGCCAAGCTCAAATACAAACACAAGAAACATTTGCAACTGTTACTGATACATAGAGATATTTCAGATAGGAATTGTCCTTATGTCATAATAAAATCCATGTTTGTGTGTAAACAAACACTCATGCTGTGAAGATGACATTTTCCCGATGAAGGCAGTTTGCATGTGTGTGGTTGTATGTCTGTTTATGAGAGAGGCTCGCAAAAAAGAGAAAGAAAACCAGTAGAGAAGCTGGAAATAGGCCAGCAGATGAAAAGTGAGAGATGGAGGCTGATGCAGGAGGAGGGATGACAGGGTGAGAGGGATAACAGAAGGAGGAGCAACAACAGTGGGCTATGTGCCTCAGATTATCAACCGGTGTCAGATGCTCTACAGGCAGATAAAGAGGACGAGCTGAAAGAGCGTGTAAAGTGCAGAGACTGAGGATCAGTGCCAGCTGAGCTGCAAAGATGACTGACGTGAAGAACGTTTCATCCGTGGAGGTGCAAGACGGGAAGTTACTGAAGAAGGTCAGTTGATGCTGAGGGTCTCGGGCATCCTGCCACTGTTCCTCTGTAAACTCTGTGTAATCATCTGTTGTTCCAGCAGCTGGGCCTTGACATGCATGAACACCACTTACTCACTGAACTCCACTAAAACCCATGTTATGTACAAAATATAGTGTTTTTTCGCAGAAAATGAAGTACTTTTGGAGTAAAATTACAAATATCGAGAGCGATCTTGTTTTTTGAGCCACTTGCAGGGGTCTATATTGTACAAGGCATTCAAAGTTCAGCAAAGGGGATAAAAATGGATTCAACCTTAATTTTAGTAGGAAAATTTTACATATGCTTTTGGCCTAAATAGGACCTGAAATGGTGAGAGGAAGTGGTTTTCCAGGCCGGTCTGATTTTAGGTTTTCCATTTCAGTGTGTCTTAAAGCAAAGAGAGAGCTTTAAGATCAATGACTGCAACATTCATCTTTTCTCAATTGTTTCATCCATCACTTAATTTAAGTATCATCAGCTTCAATGCTCGTTATAAACTTCTAATTACTCATCTTTTGTTTTAGCCCTCCACATTAAGACGTCCATTTTTTTTTTCAAACTGTTGGATAAAAACATTGAAGCGTTTGCCAATCGCAGCCTCGATTTACAAATCGTTTTACAAATGGTGATAATTAACTGTGCAAGTTGAAGATGAACCCCATTGTTGTAAAATCAGCTTTTTTCTATGGAAAATGTTGCGGGGCTACCTCTAATTTAAGAGCAAATAGCAAATTATTTTGTTTAGAGGTTGAGTAGAGTATCCAACTACATTAAAAGTGTCATGCAAATTAATTTGTTTGTTTGTTTCTAACAATTTCTACTCTGTTCTAAAAGGGCTCCATCAAGAAGAAGATTGAATCTTTTAGGCGCTGGAGTTCAGCCAGCATGAAGAGACCTCCGAAGCCTAAGGCCAAGACTTTGAGTCTGTCCTCCCCTGTTGGGGACCCTGATGATATTTGGCTGCAGGAGGGGGACAGGAGGAAACTGCGACCAATCGTTGACTCCGTCTTTGGACAGGTAGGACATTGAACTGGCCACTGCATGGGTCATCAGGTGACTTTTTGCACTATAAGCAGGGACATGTTTTCATCTGCGAAGATTTAATAGTTAGCACATGGCTGACAGTGATACAGAATCCAAGAGAAAAAAAATTGTATAACATCAAACTTGATGTAGACGTAGCGTTTTTGACGGTGTCTAAATTATTGGGTGAAGCCCTGTCTGCACATTTGTGAGCATCACACAGTAAATTTCAGGTTGGAAACAGTGACTAAAGTAAAGATTCTCTTCTGATATAATCATAATAATGGAAGTCAAAGTATGAAAATATGAAAAAATAAATAAGTAATGAAACAAATTACAGAAAGAAAAAAAAAGGTGCATTCTATTATAGTGATACTATGTAATAATATATAAATAATGACGCAGATTGTGAAGGTTGATGGGGTTCGGTCTTCCTCTGTGCTGTACTTTGTCTTACCTTTATCGTTAAGGCCTGTGGATCTATTGAAGATTAGGGGACCGAGGCTTGAGATATCTGTACCTTTTTGTATTTGAATGTCAGTCCAAAGTATGAACTGAATCATTCATGTGTCATGTGGCCGTAATACAGAGTTAAGGAACCCATAATAAGAACCTTAAAAAAAAACACCCTATTGTTATATTTCAAAGATATGAGGATTGTGTCTTGAAGAGCTTTTCCGATATTTCCAATTTATCTGATGGTGATTTATCAGTTGAATGAAATGTAACAGTCTGTAGACCCGAGGAGCAACATACAATTGAGAATATTTGAGTTATGTGTGTGGGAGCTGGCAATGGATGAGCTTGTCTCTTGTGAGAATTAAATGGAAAACTGCCTGTGGCATTTGATCTGGTGCAACAGTCTGGTTGAGACACTTGGAAACACAACATGGTATTTGACGTGGATGCGGCATTCAGCTGTGCTTGTGCATATTTAAAGTTTTCAGGTATGCAAACTATATCTCGAAAATGTTCATATTCTTGCTTGCATTTTCGATTGTTTAATCAAGCTTTATATATTATTGTATTTATTATTTATTTTTAGGATATCCAAAATACTTAAACAGCTGGATTGTGAAATCTTGCCATTAGGCCAAATGACATTTAAACTTTGAAGGAATTTAAATTTTAAGTATTCTCAACAACATATTTGTAAAAAAGAATATATAGCAGTTTGCCTAAGGAGGAAATATCCTCAGGTTATCATTGTCTGTGAAAACTTCAGTAATGAAACAGGAAACAGAGAGAAGAAGAAAGCCCTAGTTTGCGAATAATTTTGTCTTTTTTCCTCGCTTCATCCCTTACTCTTCAGTGTTCTGTCAAGTCATCTATACACTAAACAGCAGATGGAGGGAATGATGAGAAAATGGGCAAAGGGAGGGCCAGGATGAGTTGGATGTCATAAAGAAAGAGAAAGAGATTGATTGGAATGTAAACAGGGATTAAAGTTAAAGTGAATGAGAGGACAAGATGGACAGATGCACATCATTTATTGAACTTCTCTCTCTCTCAAAAGAAGACGTATTATTGTAGCACACGGTGTATGTAACAAAGAAAGCAACAGAAACCTAAAAAGAATGTTCTTAATCGCAGAAGTAAAAAGTGGTGCTATTGTCATTTCTAGTTTACAGTGACAATACTGTAACATTCATTCATTAATTTTAATTCATTTATTCCTTAATAATCTGTACCACATGTCCTCCGCTGAAAGGTGCCATAGCCTATTACACCAATCCCACATTGGCTGGGACACAGGGTTCACCCTGAACTGGTCACCATTTGATCACACAGACACATATAGAGACTTACAACCATTCGCTCTCGTTCACACTTCTGGGTAATTTATGGTCTCCTATGAATTTACCACATAATTCTTTGGACTGTTGGAGGAAGTGAGAGAGCCCGGAGGAAATCCACACCAGCGTGATGGCCTTCTATTTTTATTTAATTATTTGAGTAATTGTACTTTGACAAGTAATGAGAATGGATGCCAACCACATCAGGAATTGTCCGTCCAGGAAAAGCTTTGGTAGTCGGAATACGTGTGATGGCTGTAAACAGTGTTGGGCGTTTTGTCAAAACCAAAATCTTCTCACCCTCATTGGATGGCAGTTTTCCCAAACTTTTTTTTTTCCTGCCTCACCCTTGTTTAAAAGTTACGAAACTCAATAAACTCATATTCACACTAAGACATGTATGATACCTCAGTACTGCTGACCGAGGGTTATTTGGTATGTCAAAACAGGAATTTGATGGATGAAATTTCCAAAGAAAGATATGATGTGTCAACACTCATCCTCATCTTTTATGGCAAACAGAACTCCGGACCTGAATCAAAGACAGTATTGTAAGTAGATATCACAATAATAATGGAGTAATAAATCCCAATTTGAAATGGAAAAATCATTTGAAAACTTTTCACTGAGTTTTTTTTCAAAATTTTTGATCTGCTCATTATAATGTCTTTTATATGAGTGCTACTAAAAAATGATTAAAAGACATTGTTTTCTTTTGTCCTCATAAATTCCTGTGTTGTACGTATAATTCCTGGTAAAACCATTCAGCATGCCAGTGATTTAAAAAATGCTTCTTTCAAAAAAATTATAATTCTGTATTCATTCTTTTTGCTGGTAATAAAAAGCAATAAAATATTTCACATGTTGCAGATAAACATTAAGCATAATCATGTCTGAAGAGACAAACGTGTCAATAGCAAGTATAACTTTAAAAATGTGATCCAGAAAATGTCATCCTCTGAACCGTTGAAACAAAACAAGATATTCATCTGCAAACCTCAGACTGTGTGGGGAATGCATTCTAAACAAACAGTGAGTAGGGCTTTATGAATGCAAGAGCAGCTTTATTAGACAGATGATCTAAAAGCGGGTTAGTTGCTGGGTCGCGACCACTGTGGCACTTTAAACAATAACAGTTGTGTCCTACAATCACAGAGATGCAGATAATGCAGTCTTAAGTAATTACATACATTATCCTGTTCTTTGCAGGAAATTTTTAATCCACGTGACGTCAAGTACCTCAGGGAAAACTTGACTCTTTGCTCATATGTGAATTCCTGAACAAAATCTGGATCAGAGCAAATGGTATTATCCTCCTTTTGGAAAGTGGATGAGAATGAGCGCAGAAGTGGGATGATTCGGCCATATGTGGCGCCGGTCTATGAAATGGTCAACTGAAATTCCCCTCCACAAACTATTGCAGCGAAGGGTTACTGTCGAGATTCAAGTTTGTTCATGTCTTCATTAGGTTAATAGGTTTAGGTTAATTTTATACTATATTTTCAGATGTTAAATGCAAATAAACTTTTATGGATATTTCATTTTAAGTTGCTAAATGACCAGTTGCAGGATTCCTGTAGACTAATAGTTGTTTGTTTTTTTTGTTTGTTTTGTTTTGTTTTCGGTGGAGGCAGGGGGGTGAGAGTCGACAGATATCTCCGTAAATGAATATATCCCACCCAAAGCAGTTGCCAGGTCCCCTTTACGTCCTTGGATAACTGATTGAAACAAACAAGTATAAAAATTAACACGTTAATAAGTTCCTGTCTGCCATCCATCCATCCATCCATCCATCCATCCATCCATCCATCCATCCATCCATCCATCCATCCATCTTCTGCCACGGGGGCAGCAGCTGGAGCAGGGAGGCCCAGACTTCCCTCTCCCCAGCCAGCCACATGGTCCAGCTATTCCGGGGGGTGTCCAGGACGTGCGGCCGCAAGTCCAACGATACGACCACAAGGTCGATCAAAGAACTGTAGCCTAAGGTGCGTTGGTGCCAAGTGCAGATATGGACACCTTTATGCCTGAACATGGTGTTTGTTATGAACAATCCGTAGTGGGCACAGAAGTCCAATAGCAAAACACCACTCGGGTTCAGATCAGGGGGGCCGTTCCTCCCAATCGCGCCCTTCCAAGTCGCACTGTCGTTGAAGTCTCCCAGTAGAACGAGGGAGTCCCCAGAAGGAGCACTCTCTAGCAGCCCCTCTGAGGACCCCAAGAAGGGTGGGTAGACTGAGCTGCTGTTGGGTGCATAGGCACAAACAACAGTCAGAACCCGTCTCCTCACCTAAAGGCGGCGGGAGGCTACCCTCTCGTCCACCGGGTTAAACCCCAACATGCAGGCGCCAGGTCGGGGGGCAATCAATATGCCCACTCCTGCTCGGCGTCTCTCACCAGGGTCAACTCCAGAGGAGAAAAGAGTCCAGCCCCTCTCGAGAGGCCTGGTTCCAGACCCCACACTGTGCATCGAGGTGAATCCAACTATATCTAGTCGGAATCTCTCAGCCTCGCGCACCAGCTCGGGCTCTCCATCGTGCTCAGGGGAAAACTAGGTCGCAAGTTGTTTTTCATCATGGAAGTCTTTTGAGCCACACTTTGTCTGCCCCCTCACCTGGGACCCGTTTGCCTTGGGTGATCCTTCTGGGCGCATGAAGCCCCTGACAACTTGGTTCCCAGGATCATCGGGACACGCAAACCCCTCCACCACAATAAGATGGCAGCTCAAGGAGCTCAAGGAGTACCTGTCTTATAGGTAGAAAAAAAATCCGACATGGTAACATGAGCATTTTTGCATGAGATTTTATCAAATCCTGTGACTGAACCTGTAACCACTCACTGCTGTGGTCAGCAGCCACTCACAAGTGTTAAGATAAGTATCAGTAATGACTGACAGAAACTGGCAGCTTCCAGGTAATTCTGGGGAGTAAGTTGTAATCAGAGCAATAATATAGCAATGTATTTAATGAGGGTGAGCCACCCGATATGATGGAAGATGAAAGCATGCCTGCAATATCACAGATCAGGAGTTACATTTGGGGTCAATTGGTGCAGCAATTGATAACAACATAAAGTTTATGAGACTAACCAGTTCTTTTGGGTGTTTTCTGGCTATATCCAAAAGGCCCATTATATTGGGGAATAAACCACACACAATCACATGTACAGTCATGTGAAAAAATTAGGACCCCCCCATTCAATAATCAGCTCTTCATTAAGAAATGTTCACATATCAATGTCCAATCATGTTTTTATGCATTTCTAGAAAAAAAAAGTGATTTAATTGCAACTAAACAAAAATTAACATTTTTTTACACCTAAAAGATATGAACAAAAATGTGTATTTTAATGGAGGAAAACGTTAGGACACCCTACCCCCTAATAACAATTGCTGGCCCCTTTGGCTGATACAACTTCAGTGAGACACTTTTTGTGGCCTTTTACCAGTCTCTGACATCGATCAGAAGAAAGTTTGTCCCATTCCTCAATGCAGAATTCTTTCAGCTGTGACATGTTTGAGGGGCTTCTTGCAAGTGCAGCCTTTTTCAAGTCACCCCACAGCATCTCAATGGGGATCTTCTTAGTTTTTAGCCATTCCTTGGTGGATTGCTGGTATTCTTTTGGTCAGTCCAGTTCAGCTTCATTTAGTTTTTTACAGATGGTTTCACATGTTCTTAAAGCACCCTCTGATACACAGTAGAATTCATGATGGATTCTATGATGTGAACTGGCCAGGTCCCGCTGCAGCAAAGCATCCCCAAACCAAGATACTGCCACCTCCATGCTTCACAGTTGGTATGCGGTTCTTTTCTTGGAAGACTGTATTTGGTTTACGCCATACATGTCTGCTGTTTTGGTTTCCAAATAATTCAATTTTAGACTCATCTTTCCAAAGAACATTATTCCAGAAGTCATGGTCTTTGTCTATGTTCTCTCTGGCAAACTTCAATCTGGTCTTAATGTTTTTCTTAGAGAGCCATGGTTTCTTCCTTGCACACCTTCCATGAAAGTCATACTTGTGTAGTCTCTTTCTGATTGTAGAGTCATGCACTTTCACATCCACTGTAGCCAGAGCCTGCTGTAGTTCCCATGATGACTTCTTTGAGCATCTTACAGTCTGCTCTGGGGAGAATTTGCTTGGACAGCCAGACCTGGGCATTGTGACAGTTGTTTTGAATGTCCTCCACTTGTAAACAATTTTCCGGATGGTGGAATGACTGATGTCAAGTTCTTTTCAGATCTTTTTAATTCCCTTACCAGACTCATAAGTGGCCACATACTTCTTTCTGATGGCACCAGACAGGTCTTAAGATCTCACCATGGCTCTCACTTCAACACTTCAACAGTCAGGGGCACAGCAAATTAAGTCTGCGGTTTAAATAGGGCAAGGCTTCTTTAACATGCTGGGTAACAATGTTCTGATTATGTGCACCTGGCATGATACACTTGTGTGTGATTTTAACCATTTTAAGTGGGATAATATGTGTGTCTGTGGGTGGGTGGGGGGGGGGGGTCCTAATTTATTCCTCATCAGAAATTGCATTATTTTTATATTACATTTCACGATACCTTTTAAAAAGGCTTTTCTTATTTTTTAGTTGTTAGTTTTATTGTTTTATTACTTGGATCCCTCAGTATAATTGAAATTGATATTAAACATCCATATGTCCAAATATATTTAAAAATGTACTGGCTTTCATAGGGCGTCCCAATTTTTTCACATGACTTTACATCACATGTGTCTCTGTATGTAAAACGGGGAATATCAAATATCGGCACATTCTTCCTCTTGTCCCTTCTCTTGTTGCGGCTTGTGGGCTTGTGCTGCTAGGCCAACTCGAACCCCTATTAACTCAAGTGGTTTTACTCTTAAAGCAGCTCCCTGTAACGTATGTTGCAGCAGACATAATGTATAAAGTCATTTGTCAGAGCGATTATATCACTTTCACAGACATTCTATGACATAGAGAGTATATGGATTAGATAGAACATACAGATATAGAATTTGTGAGGACGATGACCACTTTACATATCTCATGTCAAGCAGGCTTAACACAAACATAAAAGCATTTTAAATATTTTTTCCGCTGGGATTAGAATGCTCACTTTCAAATGCAGAATCTACATGTTAGTGCCTTTGAGACCATGAAGCCAGAGGCTGCTGTACTGCTCATAATAGTAATATACCGATGGCCCCAAATTGTTATTTTATTCATGATTATCAAATGCACTGCATTACCCCCTCCGAAAGAAATGTGTGTTTGTATGACAGTCTACATGCTATGGCACATGGAGGCTCTCATTATCTGCCAAAATTGTTTGTCCTGACCTAGAGCAAAGCAGTTAGCAAAGAGTGGCATCCAAAACCCCAAATTTTGGAAGGTATCCATCTTACGCCAGCATCGGATTTCCCATCGGCCTTTCTTCTATCCTCGTCTTTCAGGCATCTGGTGTGCTTGCTGTTGTCAAGGGACGGCAAGCGAATTGTCACCCAACAGTGCTGTTTTGGCTTTTATCACCATAACACAATCAGTTAATGCCGTGGCAGTCGGCTAATATGATGCATTTCCCTCCCATACACACGTGCAATTATGTAAACATCAATTCATGACGGTTGTTTTCCAGAATCACTTTTGACTCTTGCATTTGTGCGAGACTCCTTCTACCTATTACCAACTTGAAGTTAAGTCATTGTTCCCTTTAATCTGAAACATTCTGTGCATGTTTGGGAAACGTAGATCAGTAAGCAATGTAGGAAAGAGACCAATATGGTACAGAGGCTTCCATTTGTTAATCTGGTGGTGTCCAGCTGGATCAGTGGGCTAAGGCACATACTATTATATAACTGAGACATTGTGGATTCAAATCCTTTGTTGCAAGTCATCTCATCAGTCCTTGTATCCTCTACTTAACGTATTCTCCATGGAAATTCAATTTTGTCAGAAAGGTCAGGCTGCCGGGGTTGCAGCTGAGCTGCTACTGATTCACTACCGATGAAATGTGTGTCTTCTGCACAGCAACTCCCGTCCTGTTACATCTGCAATGTGTACTTTGTGCAATGTCTGAATTATCATTCCTTGTAAATGTCAACCATAACTTGGCATTATTCAAGCAGTGTGTTAGACTGACCTCTAGTGGTAGAATATGAACATTACATCCTAATAGCAAGATGAGCTTTTTGTACACTTCTGGTCAAGTATTGACATTGTTCTTTGTGTGGATTGGTTGCTTTGGGCAGGGGGAGTGGGAGGGGGTTGGAAGAGTATTCCTACAAAAGTGCTATATTTTATTTTTTAATCTACCAATCCTCTCAAATTCAAATGCCCATTCATTGAAACAGATTCTTAAGGTTTTCCAGGAAAAAAAAAATATAGAGAGATATGCATATATCTATATCTATCTCTCTCTCTCTCTCTCTCTCTCTCTCTCTCTCTCTCTCTCTCTCTCTATATATATATATATATATATATATATATATATATATATATATATATGAATTTGAAAATAAAAATGCAGTGTGGGGGGGAAGAAGAAGAAGAAAAATCGATAGTCACAAAGAAGTAATAATAAATCAATGCAGTGCGAGAAAGAGTCTGATGAGGGAAATGTTGAAAAACATGATAAAAATGTTAGCTGCTGTCTAATACTGAACGTAGAGGATTAAGGCTGCAGGCACTAAGCGTTGGCCTTACACACTAATCTTTGTGCGCGTGAGCGCGCGCACACACACACGCATATAAAGCAACCCCCTGTAAAGAATGCATGCACAGAGAGATGCAGTTCAAAAAGTACTTTTTTCCCAGCCTTAATCAAGTCAACATACACCACATCATTTCTACCTTTTTATCCCTATTTTTATATTAGAGCTCAATGACAGGCAAATATATTAAGTGTTTCGCTTTGCTTTATGCTTTATGAATAGTGTTTAATCACCCAATCTAATATGAGCTCAGGCTAATTTTGTTTGTTTCATGGAAAAGGAAACCAAAGCCATACTTCCACAACCCATTGTTGTGCCTAAGTGACACTTGCAGTTTCTTAATAACAACACAGTCTTGTCTCACATCCTTTTCACTCGGCTCCCCTTTATTGCAGACTCTTCATCATTGCTTATTATCTCTTGAAAATTTATTTTTTTTGCATGTGAAATGCAAAATCTAATCATTTTAATTACATGCAAACAATATAGTTTGCGTTTAATTCTCTCACAATTCATTCACATTAATCCTTTCATGGAAATAAATAGGTAAAATGACAGTATACCAATCAGGTGGTAGACCAAAACAATTTTATGAGTTGTTTTCATTGAATTTATTATTGGACTTAGTATGTTGGGCGTGCATGCAAATGTAGGTTATTCGCAGCACAATGTATATTAAGTACTGTGAAAAGTATAACTTCAGCCTAAAAAGGCTATTATAGAGAGAGTATGACTGGATTTTCTCAGAAAGAGGTACAGCACTTTAGACCTAAGAAGATCTGGGAGGGCACATGAAATGAAGTAGTATTTTTCCTGCAGTTCACAAGTTAGATCGCTGATGCCATGTATTCTGCTGGCAAGTTCGCCTCTTTGAATCAGAGCTTTACAAAGCACACTACAGAAATTTAATAACAGGGTTTGGGGCTCAAACAAATTGAAAGTGTTTGACGAAATACAATAAAATTCTGCATTTATATATTTTTTTTTTCATCAAGCTTTGAAGCAGATGGAAATTGAGGCCATGGCCCGAGTTTTCCCCCAGTTTCGTCCTTTTTGGTACCTCAAAAGGGACAAAAAGTCACATTTTCAAGCATCTACTGCCATGTCCAACATAACTCATTCCCCTAATCTCAAATGCTGAGGATTAAACAAACAGCCAACCCTCGCGCTATAATTCTGCCTCTCTCTCCTACTCTCTTTCTCTCTCTCTGTCTCTCTTTCTCTCTCTCTCTCTCGCTCTCTCTCTCCCTCCAGTTGAGCTGTGCTGGAATAGTCAATCTGAGACTATAAGCGTGGTGATGTTCCAGAGGCGCAGAGAGGAAGGTGGGTGGGAGGGATTAGAATAAGTTGGTCCAAATTCAAGGGATCACTCGTGGTGAGAGTAGTTGACAGATCAACTAGGGAGGATGTGCGCGTGTTTGTATGAGAGGGAGAGAGACAGAGAGGGAGAGAAAATGGTCGAGTCATGCAATCAGATCCGCAGTCTGTCAGCAGGTTTTTTCAGCCCAGATATGACCTGACTCCACCCAAAAACCACCCTGTCAATCTGCAGCTCTCCCTTGCTATGCCATAATATTACCATACACATCTTAATGTGCAACATTTCAGGCTCCAACAACCTATAGGAGTTTAGGACTGTCTTGCTTCTCACCGGACTGTAAGGATCTTGGATTGGGCACTGAGAGGAGTCCTCCTTCGCTAGTGGGTTTCAAGTTGTCTAATTAGGTGTGCAAAAGTAACGACCCATGGGAGCCACTGTGTGTAGGGATGCTGGATTTTGGACTTTCATGTGACTATTGAGCAGTTCTTTGGGAGAGAGAGAGTGAAAAAGAGGGACTCAGAGGAAAAGTGCTTGGCTAGGAAAGGGCCAAGCCGTAGGGAAGAGAGGAGGTGGTAACGAGAGGTTCAGGGTGATGGGAAACATCAACAAGGCATCTAAAAAGAACAGTAAAAGGAACAAGGTAAGGAAGAATTCCATTTGGAGTTAAGAGAAATGAAATGTATTTAAGGTTGTCAAGCTGATTACTTCAGAACATTCTTATCAGTAAGAAATATTTAGATGTTCTGATGTGTTTGTGGAAGTTCTGGGGTTTAACAACAAGGCAGTTTCAACCCAAAACAAAATTAACATCAGACATAAGCCATTAGATGTCATTAAAATAAACTGAAATGACAGTTCACTGGTGATGAATATGCAAATTTCAACATTTTGAATGTGTAGTTTTATCTTTTGGGTTTTATTGCAGTCAATAATAATTTGTCTACCTGATCTGGCTGGTTCCCCTTCTCCAAGGGGGTGTCACCTGTAGATCGAAGCAGCGCCCCATTGGCTACAGCCATGCTCAGGGGTCTGGGAGGTGCAGGTGAGGGGGACACAGATGAAGAGGAGGAAGGAGGAGGGAGCGAGCCAGAGTTTGATGAGCCACTGTGCGCTTTGGTTAAGAACTGCAACATGCTGCACAACATAGTGGGGCCCGCTTGTATCTTCCTCAAACAAGGCTTTGCACAGAGCCAACTTGTATGTATGACTCTAACACACACACACGTCTGACCACACACATGCACACACACATCTGACCTCACAACTTTGGCCAGTACATTTCATTCCATTCATCTCTGCTTTTCTATAGGAGTCCTGAGTTGCAGATTACTGGGACTAACAAATTGATTTACAATGACACACAATCTTTCCAGAAATGTAAAATGGATCATAAATTTTCTTGCTGTCGCAGTCGGAGATATGAAGTTTGCCTCTTGTTACGAATAAAGGCCTTACGTAGAGAAGTGAATTATGCAAGAGATCAATGAGAGAGAAGCAGTGCTAATTGAAAAGTCATCAGGAGGGATGTATCGCTCACCTATAGGCTCCCACCACACTGGCAACCTAGTGCAGAGATGAGGAGAGCAATATTACTCATGTATAATGTGTCATACGTATCTTGCAATGTCTTACATTGTATTTGTCTGTTTTTCTGGTCGATCAATATTTTAAAATCCGGACAAAAAGCCATGAAATCGATTTTCTAGAAAGTCATTCAATGGGAATTAATATTTTGCATGTTAAAAATAAAAGCCTTTCTCCTCTCACGGTTACTTTCACTTTTTAAATCATATTTTAGTGCTTCAAATATCTTAAAAATAGTATTGATATATAATTGTGGGGCAACATATGATTCAGGATAGAACAAAAGACAACACTAAAGGGATTTATCTCCAAGATCTGCCACGTGTGTTAAGTATTGACTCATTTTTCAAGGTTTTTGCTCTAATACACTAATTACAGCTAAGACGCTACATATGTTCAGCTTCTGTCAGTAGTTTCAATTCAGTCTTAACTGTATCGCTGGCTTCATTTCCACTAGTGGTTATTACCAGAGTAAAATCTTCAATAGAGACCAGAGTAAAATCTTCAATAGAACTGAAGCTGCATGCACTGAACCAGATGTAAATAGCAGCCAAAGATAGTCAATAGCAATTAAACATTATGGAGTTTTGATAAGTAAAAATGTAAATAGCCAGAGGGTTCGCCTCTGAAATTTTAAGCCAGGGAAAGGACTTAGATCAATTTCTTAAATGTATTATATCAAATTAATTACCCGCAAGCAGCCAGGTGGCAAACGGAAAGGCAAATATTTCAAACGCAATCAGTGTATAAATTAATAATATAAATGATTATTAGAAAATGGATGTATGACATGCAAACAAGGTAAAGGCCTCAGCAAGACAGCATTTTAGAATTGTCTAGTACTCACATACTGATTTTAATATTCTGTAATGTCCGAGTGCTCAGTGCTACAGCTAATGGCTTTCCTTTTCATTTACATCATACAATCATTGTCAGAAGTATCATTGTCAAATCAAATACTTTGGGTTCAGATCTTGATCTTACATCAAGTCACTGATCAAGAATAAAGAGACCCTCAAATTCCTCGACAGAGTGCACAGATTAGTCTACGAAATAGAGAGACTTCACCTGATAGCCTTTTCTGGTTTATTAATCCTGTATAATCCTCTTTGTTTTCTAAAAACTAAATGGAAGACACTGAGTTGATGTTTCTTCAGTCAGAGCGCAGACATATGAAGTCTGGCTTATCATTGTGTCATTTGTCTCAAATTGAGATTAATTTACAGTTACACCTGCTCATGTGTAAATACGGTTCTAACCATTGTGATACTAAAAGTACTCGCAAAACGGAAAACTAAACGAAAGAAAAAGGTTTTCCCCCCTCCGCTAAGTGGTATGCTTGTGTATGCTTGCTGTGTTTTTAGGTTCAACCGGTGCAGGTTTGTTAGTGTTCAATAAATCAATTGCTGCTGTACCACAGGGGCAAATGTAGACAAAATTCATGACCAGATAGAAAAATAAAAAAAAAAAATGATAAGCCTTCGTGATTTGTAATACAATTTTGGTCTGTAATCTCCCTGTGTTCTCTCCCTTGCACACTCTAATCCAGTCCTGTATTATTCCTGCTCATGATGTCAGTGCCTTGCAGAACAAATCAGGAAAGGACTAACCCTGGCCTTGACCTCAGGTCTTGTCCCCATGCTGAAGAAAACTGAGCAAAAAAATCTTTGAATCGTTGCTGCCGTAATGAAAAACTGCGGATAAGAACCATAAATGCTGTTTGGTCGGACTCAGTTTACCTGTTCGTGAGGTATTACTATTAAGTTGTATTCCTTTTGATCAGCCTGGGTGCACTTCTTCTGTTCTACCATGTTGTTTCTATGCAAATTGGTTTTGTCTTCATTCATGCATTTAGACTTTGAGCTACTTCGTGACCTAATGTACACAGCATATTTACAGACCTCCTCTTCTCGGACGTGCAGGATGATATTGGAGATGAGACATTACTAGATTGACTCATGGATTATCATCATGTGTCTGATCAGAAATACGTTGTTGTAATTGTGATTATTGTTAGTGTGTGTGTAACCTGACAGGCAGTCCTACTCCTCTAAATCCTCGTTCCTCTGTCACCAGGACAGAGATCTGCGACCGGAAGAAATGGAAGGTACAGATCCTGATTTCATCTCTTGCTTGGTCCATCTTTATATCCCTTTCCCCCAGTCCCAAAATCAGTCTGTAAAAATGTGAAATCAGTTCTTTAAAATACAGAACCCATAAATATGACTGGTGCCTTCATGCCATCTCTGAGAACCATGGCAATAGGCATTGTGTTTTATGGAATGTGCATCCATATCTGTCCATCTCTGTCTGACTATCCATCCATCTCTCTTTTTTGTTTTTCACAATATCTCAGGGAGCACCTAAAAGAATTTGGTCTGTCCAAACATGATTTCCAAAATCAAGAAATCCGTTTTCCCAGTTTAGCCTAATTGCACACTTCAAGCATTCTTATATTTTTGTTTAATCTTTGCTTTTATAATTCATTTCTGATGGCTGTTAAGAAGTTAATTAGAATGCAATTACCTTTTATTCATACAATACCAAATAATGCGTATTGCTTTCTGTGAGCATTTTTGAAAACGCAGTTCAGTATGTACTTAAGATTGATCATATAACGATGAAACAAAAATATAAATTGAAATCAGGATTGTTTGATTTTTCTTATGGAAAGCCAATGCTGAATGGGTTCTTTTGTGGAATCTTAAATAAGTAAGAGCCAATTTAATGAATCACAGTTACATTAAAAACACACAGGATGCACACTATTCTACTGGTGTTTCACCATGAATTATATATTTTATGATTTAATTGAGCATTTTATATAAGTATGTATGAAATTATTGAGATACACAGTTTTAAATCCATCACGTCTTCGTGTTAATTTTAAACACACGAACACCATAGCTACATAAGAAATTTCAAACACAGGATGCAATACTTCTCTCTGATCTGCAGATGCAAACTCTTGCTCTCACCTCTTTGTGAATTTCCTTGCAGAGCTGCGGGAAGCGTTTAAGGAGTTTGACAAAGACAAAGATGGCTTCATCAGCTGCAAGGACCTGGGCGAGTGCATGAGGACAATGGGGTACATGCCGACTGAGATGGAGCTAATTGAACTCAGCCAGCAGATCTGTAAGTCTGCATTCAAAACCAAAACATGTTCAATCAAAGACTCTTTTACAAACGGATCACATTAACTGCAATACCAGCCAAATGGCACCAGTTATTTTGCTTATTGGTCAGAGAACGCCCATATTTCATACCAGACTTTATTTGAACTCAAAACAACTAAAAATTGTAACGACAAACCACCTTCCTATGTCTGAAATAATGTATCACACTGTTTAGCAGAATTAGACAGATGTCACATGTTATTCATTATCAGTACTGCTTATCGTGCACTGAAGGGTCACATGGGTTGGGTGTGAGTCTGTCCCAGCTTTCGATTGGGGAGAGGCAGGGTTTACGCTGAATCTGTCACTAGTCGATCCTAGGACCACAAAAAGAGAAATACATCCATTCTCTCTCTCATTCATAAATTTGAATTCAATTCAATTCAATAATTTATTGTCATTGTCACAGAAAACAACGGAATTACATTTAGAGCCTCCTTCAAGAACGATAGCGTATAAAGTTAAGAACAATTTAGGGTCTCCAATTGACCTACTGTATGTTTTTGGACTGCGAAAAGAAATTGGAGAACCCCAAGGAAACCGATGTAGACACAGGATGAACATGAAAACTCCACACAGAAAGGCCCTCTGTCGAACCAGGGACCTTCTTGCTGCAAGTCGTGTTATATAGTATAATTTTCTTGCCACTTCAGGTGGGGGCAGAGTTGATTTTGACGACTTTGTGGAGTTGATGGGTCCCAAGATGTTAGCCGAGACAGCAGACATGATTGGAGTCAAGGAGCTGAGGGACGCCTTCAAGGAGGTCAGCATTGCGGTCATTGCTATTAGTTACCTTGTACTGATATAAAGATACATATAGATAAATTCTACTTTAAACTCAATATTTTCTCCCTTTTTTTCAAATGCATCCACGTTTTTCCAGTTCGACTCCGATGGCGATGGTCAGATCAGCCTTGGGGAGCTGAGAGAAGCCATGAAGAAGCTAATGGGAGAACAGCTCAACCACCGGGAGATCGATGAGATCCTGCGTGATGTAGACCTCAATGGGGACGGACAGGTTGACTTTGAAGGTGAATAAGGATATGATTAAATGTTAAACAAAGGAAGATAAGCAATAGTACATATGTTCTCCACATCTCTACCCCCCACCAATTTCAGTCCATATCTCAACTGTTTTATGAATAAAGGGGCCAATTACCATCAGTTATCTTCCATTGGGCCTGTTCAATAAGAGAACTGGTCAATACCTTCAATTGATTAAATAATCAGGACCGTGTGTTTACTTTCAAAAATTAACAAAGCAATAACTGAAGCTCTTCCTGAGATGAAACTTACAATTGTTGTACTTATGAAAAAGAATCAATGAGAGCATTGTACACCAGTTTGTGTGCTGTGTTCTGCCTTTTGTTATTCTGACTGGTCAATCATTGCCTACTACGTCTAAAATAATCTTCATTCATGCCAACTGTAAATTGGTAGTGACCAGTTAAAATGACAGTTGTGGCATTTCCAGAACAAGGGAAAACCATTTGTTTCAGAATGACTTTTTTGATCCCAGGGGAAATTTAGTAAAGTATGTTCCCTGACTGGGAATCAAACCCGGGCTGTGGCAGTGAGAGCCCCAAATCCTAGCCACTAGACCGCCAGGGAAGTCCTTAGTCTAGTGTAAATAATATTACACCATATCTATGAGGTACACGTGTTAATTTTTCTTCATTTTAATATAAATATAATTTTCTTCTTTCTGCAGAGTTTGTTCGAATGATGTCCCGCTGACCAAACCTCTCCACGGTGTATTGAGGTCAACATGGAAGTATCGGAGTGTTAACGTTCCCATAATTCTTCTCAGACTTTCTTGTTGTCTGTCCTGTATTTTATTTTCAGTGACTTCCATTCAATTCTCAACCTCAAGAGAATCCTTTTCGATGTATTACTTATGTATGAATGTTGTATGTAATTTTGTAATGTGAGAATTATGAAATGAACGTTGGCTCAGGGATGAGGTTTCCACCAAAGCTGATGAAAACCAAGTCATTTGAAATGAGAATCACCAGCAGCATGGCATGACTTGTTATATTAATGAATATGCAGTATATTTATGACTGAAATGGTCTATTTGATTTAAAAAAGTATCCCTTTGAAATGCAGACTGATAATTGATAATCAAGCACCTTACACACAATCTGTTAACCCACATACCTCTAGAGATATTATGATGTATTTTAATTGAGTCAGCGCTTTAAATGTCCAGTCGCTTGGAAAGTACTTGAGAAGAATTACTGAAAATCTTTAAAATGAAAAGCTTATACATTGATGTACAAAAGAAAGCATTTGCTTTGTCATTAGGCAAAACGAGTATATGAGATAATATCCATTGGTAGCAGTTACTTTTTTTAGCGGTCATTCATAAAAACGCCATTGCTTTTCAACCAACAGAATAGAACACCATTATATTATTGTTTATATGTCAAATTAAGTTTTGATACACATTGTAGTTTTCTGATATCATTTTCTTTTAGTCTTATTTAACGCTATAACCTAGACATCCCTGTTCAAACGGAAATGTTCTGACAGATTGACAGGTGTAGTTTTCTTCTTTTTTTTTTAAAAGACTGTAAAAAATCTTGATGACTGTTTTAAAAATGTCTTCTTTTTACAATGTTAAATAGGCCAGATGTTTGAAATATGCACTGTAAATAAATACCAGATACATCAATTGCAGCTTAAGTTTGATTTTTGTTCTATCATTCGCAAATTTGTGCATGTTGTGTTGAAAAAGTAACCGGACACATTTTACTTAAACTGTATGTGTGTGCGTGTGTATATATATATATATATATATATATATATATATATATATATATATATATATATATATATATATATATATATATATATGTAACTATCTAACTCCTGGTTAATGCACTATAAGTATAAAAATGAGTTTCTCTGTTGTGATAAATACAAAAAAATTCAAA